>JAJOZX010014242.1:0-77374 GCA_023014485.1 Bathynomus jamesi
AATTAATAAATTACAATAGGTATACCGTGTTATTGTGCCGTCACCTGCACAAACCCACAAAAATGTTCTGAAACGCAGAAACAGGTTCTTGTAAACACAAATTTATACTAAATGAATATAATAAGCTACCGACGAAAGATCTGTAAAGAAAGAGTATTAATAATACTTATCTGTCCGCGATTCGACCGACTTTTTTCCTTTTTTCCCACGATGTGTGACCACACCCTACCTGATCTCCCGAAGGAAGGGAAAATGAACCTTATGACTCCTCGTTTTCTGATAGATTTGAAAAACAAACAAGGCAAGCCACGTGCACTATCTTGGTTTAATCAAATAATATAGTACTGAATAAAGTCAATAAATGAAATATATTCGTTAATGAATGATTAGTAACACGAAGTATTAGTTAAGAATGCACTAAACACTATTTTCTTTTAAAGACACCTCAACGAAAACCACTTATTCAATTGATAACACTGGACACTCGATAAAACACGTCTGTTCACAAGGAAAGACTGATGATTATATATATATATATATATATATATATATATATATATTATATATATATATATATATATTATATATTATATATATATTATATATATATATATAACTGATTTTAATGTTAAATATTGTGTATTGATATAAAAATGTATAAATATCGCATTTCTGAGAGTACACAATATTACAGTTGTCCCTACTAAATTATGTACTGCATTTTTTATTTTGAAAAAATCAAGAACCACTCTCACAGTTGTTTTCTTTGATTCTACAAATGCATAAAGCAAATCACATAAATAAACCTAAGTTGCGTTAAAATAAAAAAGTAATGAAATATAAAGTACTTCAGTTATTATTTCATTAACTTTAGTGAAATGTATATAAATATATTATTTAAAAATATTAACTTCATAGACTTCACATTGTTGTATGCATTTAATTTGGCCTAAATGTTCGTGACGTCACAAATAAATTTTAGAAAAAGTGAAGATGGCTGCCTACGATGACAGCTTATTTATTTCAGAAGGGCAATCATGGTCATTATGGGCTGAAAATATAGGTTTTAGAAGTCCAAATAGTGAGTAAATAATTCATCAAAATATGTAAAATTTGTGTCATAACTGTAAATGAATTATTTAGTCCAGAATTGTTATTATAATAAAGTTTTCGCACGTGAAATTTTTGATCGCTCGATCATATTCTAGAATGCAAAACATAATAATATTGTTCGATCAAAAGTATTTTAATCACTTTATTTTATTAAATAGGTGACCATGAGATGACGATACAAAGTCAAATCAAGAAAAAACTTCTACATGTCTTAATCGGGAGGTATGTCTTGAAGCCTCAAGAGTTATGCTTCAAACGAAGGGCCTAACTTTAACTTGAGGCTAGACATAAAGTACGGTACTTTCGCAGCAGTTAGACACAACTTAAGCTTGTACATTAGGTTTGCTTTGTAACGTTCAGAATTTTTGTTTACAAGTAATGACTTCTCTAGATTCACTTAAATTAGACAGCTCTGTGCTTTAAGGGACAAACAAGTTTGAATTTGTACTGATGGCCCACTTTTGCAGCTAGATTGGCATGGTATTGGGCATAAGTATAGAATCCATGGTTAAATTATTTCTTATGCTCTGCTGGTATATAGTCCATGGCCAAATTCAGAAAATGTAAATTTGTTCCTGTTTATGTCATTTTTGGCTGCTTATGGCATTTAGGTCAATTGAATGCCAGGTTAGGTCAACTGTATGATATTTTTGTTAGTTTTAACAAAAATATCGTAACAACCTAACCAATCAAGGGTATACAGTTGACCTAGCCAGGCATTCAATTGACTTAGCCAGGCATTCAGTTGACCTAGCCAGGCATTCAGTTGACCTAGCCAGGCATTCAGTTGACCTAGCCAGGCATTCAGTTGACCTAGCCAGGCATTCAGTTGACCTAGCCAGGCATTCAGTTGACCTAGCCAGGCATTCAGTTGACCTAGCCAGGCATTCAGTTGACCTAGCCAGGCATTCAGTTGACCTAGCCAGGCATTCAGTTGACCTAGCCAGGCATTCAGTTGACCTAGCCAGGCATTCAGTTGACCTAGCCAGGCATTCAGTTGACCTAGCCAGGCATTCAGTTGACCTAGCCAGGCATTCAGTTAGGTATTATTATAGTATTACACCCGTCTAACATCCAGCAATTATTATATATTCATTAGGTAGATTTTTTAATTCTAAGACACTTTTCTTCTATAGTGTTTCCATCGCAAATGCTTCGTTTTTGAGATATAAATATTTTTTTGGTGTGTATCTAGTGTGTGTTTGTACGTTCGTTTGTGTGTTCGTGTGTGTTGATGTCACATGTCTGCCCAATCAGAGCGCTCCATCCATTTCGAATTTGAATTAGTTTGTTACTGGAATGGCTTCGTGTGACATGTGTTCGTTCGGTTATTACCGCTGTATTGTCGCTTTTTATGAAAATTTAGAAAAGTGTTGTTTCTACGTGCTCACGGTGTTCTACCGACAGTAGTGAAGTGTCCACATTGTAAAACGGAGTGTACATATCATCAAGACCAGAAAAAGTTACGTTGTGCTTAAAACGAAGAAAAGAAAAGATGGTACTATGATTATTCTATCTTAGATTTTAAAGTAATTCCTGTTTTTCTTTTAGGATAGGTTAGGTCAGGATAGGTTAGGTTAGGTCAATTTTGAAGGTGAAATTTGTTTTTCCTATGGTTTTTGATGTTTTGAACGAATCTGACCTTCAAAACCGTCGGAAATGACTCATTTTCTGTGATTTCCCCCACATTGCCAGCTAGGGGGGGGGGGTATATATAAAAAACGAGTCATTTCCGACGGTTTTGAAGGTCAGATTCGTTCAAAACACATCAAAAACCATAGGAAAAACATAAATTTCACCTCCAAAGGGAGACGGGTGTAATACTATAAATTTACCTTCAGTTGACCTAGCCAGGCATTCAGTTGACCTAGCCAGGCATTCAGTTAAGTAGGGGCTGCAATTTGTTTATTTTAGTCAATATTGCAATTTTAGCTTTAAACAATAATGGCTGGTTATCCTGCTACTCCTACCTTCATAAATTCTTGTGGTACTGCATAATTAAAAAAAATGGCAAAAGCTATTTTAATAACTTGGATCTTATTCTATAGAAATATCAGATTTAAAAACTTGTTAGACTTGCATTTTATACTTTGTACGTTTTAAATAAATATAACCATGCCATTATCCTGATTAATAATTTAACGATGGATTCTGTACTTAGGCATGGTAGTGTGGCATACTACAGAATTCATAAGAATTGGCTTAAAGTTCCTTTCTGTAAACAATTCCAGGCTTTGCTGCAATTGTTTTTGGTGTAGGAGGTGTAAGTTTTTAGAATATTTATGGGACCTTTAAAAATGGACCAAAGGTAGTAAGTTACGGTACTTAGATAAACAGTTGCTTGTGAAATGTAGCCAGTTTATGAAATCTACTATCTAGCATACACCAGAATGAGATGACAGTGAATGTGCTGAGACATCTTATAGGGCTTATTTATGACTTTGCATTAAGATTTTTTAAAAGTACACTATTAGACATATATATATATATATGTGTGTGTGTGTGTGTGTGTGTGTGTGTGGCTATTTGACCAGCACTGGCTAAATAATCTCCCTGGCTATTTAGCCAGCAGTCCTGTGCACATATAGACTGTTTTTGTGAGCTCTGTATTATTTTTAATAATGTTAGTAATTTGTTTTAGGTTTTGAAGTGGTGTAAGTAATTGAATGCCTGGTTAGGTTAATTGAATACCCTTGACAATTGGTTAGGTTAAGTCATGATATTTTTGTTAGTTTAAACGAAAATATCATGACTTAACCTAACCAATCATCAAGGGTATACAGTTGACCTAACTGGGCAGTCAATAATTTTCATGTACAGGGTGTCCTCATTATCTGAGGATAATGGGGACCAAGAAATCACCACTTTAAGCGAATCCACTTAAAGTAGGGACCTAAAACCCATAAGAAATAATGAGAATAAGGTTTAATTGGGACCCTAACACAATAAATGACACTCAAAATTATGGTAAAACATTTGTAAAATACACTTTTTAAACCCTAAAATACACTTTTAAACCACTAACAATATGCTTTGAAGTCATAGCTGCAACAATAGCACAAAAAATCAACAAAATCAATGAAAATACCAGAAAACTATGGATGGGTTCAGCACTAGCAATGGTTAGGAAGAGACTGAGAGTGCATGGCATCGGGGTTAGAGGTGGAGCGTGGTGGTGGTGTGTTGGAGGTAGGGGAAAGTGAGTGAGATGGTGAGTTTGAGGGAAATTTAAATGGTTTTCCATTGCACTTCCTCATTCCACGTACATTATCTACGGAAACCTCTTAAGTGGGGGGAATTTATCTGTATGGTTCTACAATTATTTGGCTGCATAAATGTGGGGGACTCAGATAATGAGGACCCCTCTGTACTGTAAGTTTCAATTTAATTTTACGCAACTTTTATCAAAAATGTGTTAGTTTTATATATATGCAGTAACTATAACTAACTTTGATATACTGTACCTAACCAATCATCAAGGGTGTACAGTTGACCTAACTGGGCATTCAATTATTATGGCACTTTATAACCTAAAACAAAGTAACAAATTTAAAATTAAGAAATTTGGAGCAAGTGTAGTTTACGTTCCCCTACATTATGCTAGTGTAGTTTACGTTCCCCTACATTATGCTAGTGTAGTTTACGTTCCCCTACATTATGCTAGTGTAGTTTACATTCCCCTACATTATGCTAGTGTAGTTTACGTTCCCTACATTATGCTAGTGTAGTTTACGTTCCCCTACATTATGCTAGTGTAGTTTACGTTCCCCTACATTATGCTAGTGTAGTTTACGTTCCCCTACATTATGCTAGTGTAGTTTACGTTCCCCTACATTATGCTAGTGCAGTTTACGTTCCCCTACATTATGCTAGTGCAGTTTACGTTCCCCTACATTATGCTAGTGCAGTTTATGTTCCCCTACATTATGCTAGTGCAGTTTACGTTCCCTACATTATGCTAGTGCAGTTTACGTTCCCCTACATTATGCTAGTGCAGTTTACGTTCCCCTACATTATGCTAGTGCAGTTTACGTTCCCCTACATTATGCTAGTGCAGTTTACGTTCCCCTACATTATGCTAGTGCAGTTTACGTTCCCCTACATTATGCTAGTGCAGTTTACGTTCCCCTACATTATGCTAGTGCAGTTTACGTTCCCCTACATTATGCTAGTGCAGTTTACGTTCCCCTACATTATGCTAGTGCAGTTTACGTTCCCCTACATTATGCTAGTGCAGTTTACGTTCCCCTACATTATGCTAGTGCAGTTTACGTTCCCCTACATTATGCTAGTGCAGTTTACGTTCCCCTACATTATGCTAGTGCAGTTTACGTTCCCCTACATTATGCTAGTGCAGTTTACGTTCCCCTACATTATGCTAGTGCAGTTTACGTTCCCCTACATTATGCTAGTGCAGTTTACGTTCCCCTACATTATGCTAGTGCAGTTTACGTTCCCCTACATTATGCTAGTGCAGTTTACGTTCCCCTACATTATGCTAGTGCAGTTTACGTTCCCCTACATTATGCTAGTGCAGTTTACGTTCCCCTACATTATGCTAGTGCAGTTTACGTTCCCTACATTATGCTAGTGCAGTTTACGTTCCCCTACATTATGCTAGGGCAGTTTACGTTCCCCTACATTATGCTAGGGCAGTTTACGTTCCCCTACATTATGCTAGGGCAGTTTACGTTCCCCTACATTATGCTAGGGCAGTTTACGTTCCCCTACATTATGCTAGGGCAGTTTACGTTCCCCTACATTATGCTAGGGCAGTTTACGTTCCCCTACATTATGCTAGGGCAGTTTACGTTCCCCTACATTATGCTAGGGCAGTTTACGTTCCCCTACATTATGCTAGGGCAGTTTACGTTCCCCTACATTATGCTAGGGCAGTTTACGTTCCCCTACATTATGCTAGGGCAGTTTACGTTCCCCTACATTATGCTAGGGCAGTTTACGTTCCCCTACATTATGCTAGGGCAGTTTACGTTCCCCTACATTATGCTAGGGCAGTTTACGTTCCCCTACATTATGCTTGGGCAGTTTACGTTCCCCTACATTATGCTTGGGCAGTTTAGGTTCCCCTACATTATGCTTGGGCAGTTTAGTTCCCCTACATTATGCTTGGGCAGTTTAGGTTCCCCTACATTATGCTTGGGCAGTTTAGTTCCCCTACATTATGCTTGGGCAGTTTACGTTCCCCTACATTATGCTTGGGCAGTTTACGTTCCCCTACATTATGCTTGGGCAGTTTACGTTCCCCTACATTATGCTTGGGCAGTTTACGTTCCCCTACATTATGCTTGGGCAGTTTACGTTCCCCTACATTATGCTTGGGCAGTTTACGTTCCCCTACATTATGCTTGGGCAGTTTACGTTCCCCTACATTATGCTTGGGCAGTTTACGTTCCCCTACATTATGCTTGGGCAGTTTACGTTCCCCTACATTATGCTTGGGCAGTTTACGTTCCCCTACATTATGCTTGGGCAGTTTACGTTCCCCTACATTATGCTTGGGCAGTTTACGTTCCCCTACATTATGCTTGGGCAGTTTACGTTCCCCTACATTATGCTTGGGCAGTTTACGTTCCCCTACATTATGCTTGGGCAGTTTACGTTCCCCTACATTATGCTTGGGCAGTTTACGTTCCCCTACATTATGCTTGGGCAGTTTACGTTCCCCTACATTATGCTAGGGCAGTTTACGTTCCCCTACATTATGCTAGTGCAGGTATACCTAATCAAATAAAATGTTAAAACTAAAAAAAATATTATGATTTAACCTAACCAATTGTCAATTTATATATAAATGTATATAAATTGATGATTGGTTAGGTTGTCAATATATTTTCATTAGTTTTAATGTTTTATTTGATAGATTCATTTAAAAAATGTCTCCTAAAGATTCTAGTGTACCATAGTTTATGTTCCCCAACATTGACTTAGTGTAGTTTGTCCCCTTTTGCATCAGGGGGACATAAACTGCACTTCTCTAGAAATTTTTTTATTAACATAAATGTAGAAGATTATATAGCAAATTTTTAAAAGCAATACAAAAGAGTCTACATGTGAAAGGACTGCTGGCTAAATAGCCTAGGAGACTATTTAGCCAGTGTTGGTCAAATAGCCTGGAAAGTTATCTGACCAGTAATGGCTAAATAGACACACACACACACACACACACATATATATATATATTATATATATATATATATATATATTATATATATATATATATATGAATAGAAGGACCAACACAACGGCAAACATTTTCATTTATTTTTGGTACTTCAGACGTTTTGACAAATCTTTTGTCATCATCAGTGAATTAAGTCTTAAAACCTTAAAATAAAAAGTGAAAATTACATCAATACAATATTAAAACCATTAAAATTAAAACCTTAAAACAAAATCAAAATTGCATCAATACAAAATTAAAATCATTAAAATTTCATCACTACAAAAATTAAAATTAAATTGAATCACCTCGATAGGTAAATACACAATGTTTACATCAACCTCCATACTTGGCAAAGACTAAGAGAAAACTGTATGGTCAGAGGATTAGAAAGTATATGTCTATGAGAATCGGTTGGTTAGTTAAAAGAGCTGTAATTTGTAAGATGAACTATTATTGTTAATGGAGGGTTTGTTTCTATAGATGTACAAAGATTCTAAAATTTGGAGTTCTGTGAGGTTATTGGATCTAGTTAAAATTTCAAACTGAGTTTTGTGAAGGGGATGGTTGTTTTCATCACTATGGTTTCTAATTGTGGATTGTGGAGGGCTACTGAGGGGACTCAGTTTGAAATTTTAACTAGATCCAATAACCTCACAGAACTCCAAATTTTAGAATCTTTGTACATCTATAGAAAAAACCCTCCATTAACAATAATAGTTCATCTTACAAATTACAGCTCTTTTAACTAACCAACCGATTCTCATAGACATATACTTTCTAATCCTCTGACCTTACAGTTTTCTCTTAGGCTTTGCCAAGTATGGAGGTTGATGTAAACATTGTGTATTTACCTATCGAGGTGATTTAATTTAATTTTAATTTTTGTAGTGATGAAATTTTAATGATTTTAATTTTGTATTGATGCAATTTTGATTTTGTTTTAAGGTTTTAATTTTAATGGTTTTAATATTGTATTGATGTAATTTTCACTTTTTATTTTTGTTTTAAGGTTTTAAGACTTAATTCACTGATGATGACAAAAGATTTGTCGAAACGTCTAAAATAAATGAAAATGTTTGCCATTGTGTTGGTCCTTCTGTTCATCTGTAAGCTCCGTTTCCCTAAGTTGAAGTCAATAGCTTTGATATATATATATATATATATATATATATATATATTATATATTATATATATATATATATATATGCATATAACTGCAATGACCGCGCAGTATATAAATGAATATATTAGTGATGGGACAATACCAAAATTTTTAACGATTCCGATACCACTAAAAAGTCTCTATTCCGATACGATTCTCGATTCCGATTCTCAATATTTTTAAATATAATTCTATACTTGTTTTTCTGGAAACTGTCATATTTTACTCTGGTAAGATTAACTATTTACATTATGAGTATGGTAATATAAATTATAAATTATAATAGATTGGTTTAAAAATAAAAATCAACTAAGTTGTAACAATTCATTTTAATCTTCTTGATTACACATCATGGATATACATGTTTTAATGTATAGCTACAATACAATAAAAATAAAATTTGTTATCCTCTTTCATTTAAATTTTAAAGTTTACATTGCAAAACTGGTTCAATTAAAAGTTAAAGAATCATTTTAAGAATCGGAAATCATGGTACAATTCTCTCGATTCCGATTCCTGAAAAATGCTCGATTCTTCCGATTCTCAATTCCGATTCCGATTAATCGTCCCATCACTATATATATATATATATATATATATATATATATATATATATATAGAAACGACGCAAGCATAGAGGAGTGTTCTGCACATGAGGAAGAGAAACAATGAACAAATGAAAAATGAGGTGACTGCCTGGGAATCGAACCCAGGATCTTCCAATTGCTGGTCAGATATGCTACCACTACACCACGGGCCTCGATCAGTCAGAAGTCGCAATTCTGACTGGCAATCGGAAGATCATGGGTTTGATTCCCGGGTGGTCACCTCATTTTTCATTTGTTCATTGTTTCTCTTCCTTGTGTGCAGAACACTCCTCTATGCTTGCGCCGTTTCTATACATTAATATACTGCATGGTCATTGCAGTTAAATGTACATATTCACGATTTGCGAGGGTGCCCTCTCAAGGCATTGGTTTCTGCCCTGTGTAGGAGAATTGCAACTTCTGACTGATCGAGGCCCGTGTGTAGTGGTAGCATATCTGACTGGCAATCAGAAGATCCTGGGTTTGATTCCCGGGTGGTCACCTCATTTTTCATTTGTTTGTTGTTTCTCTTCCTCGTGTGCAGAACACTCCTCTATGCTTGCGTCGTTTCTATACATTAATATACTGCGTGGTCATTGCAGTTAAATGTGTGTGTGTATATATATATATATATATATATATATATATATATATATATATATATATATATTATGCTGGTGCTTCAGTGGTGTAGTGGTTAGCATTGCTGACTATGAATCCATCAGCCTCAGGATTGAGACACAGTGATGACAGGTGGCACGTAGCAAAACCCAGCTGTTCATCCTTTCACAAAAAAAAATTGGTTGGTAGATAAATGGGTACCCTTTGTAGCCTAGTGGTTAAGACACTGGGCTGCTGATGGGGCATGGTTTGGATTCCATGTTAAACTGAAGGTCTAAGGTGGAGTAGTGACAAGCTTGACTTTCATCAGAATAAACAAATTGGGTGGAAACGACCAAAATTAACCAAGGTGTATATATATATATATATATATATATATATATATATATATATATATATATATATAATTTCAAATCTTTAATATGCACTGATGAGTTTTTTCTCAATTCTGCAAATTAAGAGTACCCTGTAAGCCTTTGTTATTATTAGTTTTAGTTTATGGGGCGTATTTCACGAAGCCTGAGGATTCTGTTAATGGTATGGTAAATTATAGTCTAGGATATTTAAAAAAAAATGTAATTTGTTTTGGTACCATAGGGTAAAGTTGCCACTAGTCACACATCTGACTTAAAAAAAAATCCCGCAAAATAGGTACCATACTGTTACAGTGAAGGAAATAAAATTCATGTCAAACATTAGCCTACTTTAGCAAACCTCAGTTTTATGGGGCCCCATTTATTGCATTAATAAAGAAAAATAAATATAACTATTTAAAACCAAATTTTATATATATACAGGGCGTCCCAAAAAAATGTATACACACTTTAACAGCTGATAGCTCAATTGATGTTTCTTTCTTTCCAAGTTAAACCCATTAGAATTAATAATGGCAGTCAGACTAAGCTTTGAACAAAGGAAATTCATTCTAAAATGCTACTGGAAGTGTGAAAACGCAGTTGAAGTGCAAAGACAGTTTAGGAGGGAGTTTCAAACAGATCCACCAACGCGACTTACCATCACTCGAATTAGAGATAAGTTTGAAGCCGATGGAACTGTTCAGAATGTCCACAAGAAGCGTTCTGGAAGACCATGGACATCGACAAGCCTCACAAAGCAAGAAAGAGTACTGGAAACGTATCACCAAAGTCCAAGAAAATCTGTGCAGCAAGCGAGTCGTGAGGTAGGAATTTCAGAATCGTCTGTCCAACGCATTTTGAAGCGCTGTCAATGGAAAAGTTACATTCCAAGATTAGTCCATGCTATTAATGAAGATGATCCGGACCGAAGAGTGGAGTATTGCGAGTGGTACTTGGCACGATGTGGATGTGGATTGGACGAAGGGGTTTCGTAGAATACCCTCCGCGTTCACCAGACCTCACACCACTAGACTTTTTTTTATGGGGATACTTAAAAGACAAAGTCTACACTATAAAACCTGCAACAGTCGCTGAATTGAGAGTAGCCATTGAACGAGAATGCACACAAATACCAAACAAAATGTTTTGTGATGTTTGCGATTCCATTGCTTCGCGTTATCAGCAGTGCCTGGACCAGAACGGACGTCAGTTTGAAAACAGGCGTTGACAAAACAATTAAATAATGTCTGTAGATTCTATTACATTTTGAAAATGAAATGTATTTTAATAAACACTGCCTTTATAATTATTTAAAGTGTGTGTGTGTACACATTTTTTTGGGACGCCCTATATATATATATATATATATATATATACACACACATATACACACACACACAGTAGACTCACAACTTAGGCTGGGGTTATGTTCCTGGGACCCCATGTAAGGCCAAAAACTGCGTAAAGTCAGAAACCAAAAAAAATCCCCTAAATCACCCTTAAATCACTATATATTGTAACTGTTATATGTATAACATACCTATAACACAAAAGTGATGCAATTGGCAATGTTGAATTCCTTCCAGCATGCCATAAAACACTTGTTAGTACTGTCCTCCATGGTGGTGTAAATGCAGACAAAGGTGAGACGTGTGTATGCTGCCTTAAAGCACCGAAATTGTAAAATTATAACCCGTGTATAGTTGAAACTGCGTAAGAAAATCCGCATAAGTTGCGAGTCTACTGTGTGTATATATATATATTATATATACACACACACACACACTGGGTGGCCCATAATTCAGGAACTGTAGGAATAATTGTATTTTTTTTCCTAATAATTCTTGTACTTTCTAATTTTTTTCTTCTTTTTGATGAAAAAAAAAATTGAGTGGAGTGATATCTGGTGACTTGGGTGGCCATTTGATAGGACCTCTTTGGCCAATCCATCTGTTGGGGAACATTTTATCAAGGTATTTGTGAACTTCCATGGCAAAATGAAGAAGTGCACCGTCTTGCTGAAAAAATATGCCACATCGTTTGTTTATCAGTACGGTATGTCATCCAGGTAATTCATCAAAAAGAAAATTTAAAAAAAAATTAAAGTACAAGAATTATTAGAAAAGAAAAACAATTATTCCTATGGTTCCTGAATTATGGGCCACCTGGTATGTATATATATATATATATAATATATATATATATATATATATATATATATATATATATTGACAATTGGTTAGGTTGTCATAATATTTTTGTTAGTTTTAATGAAAATATCATGACTTAAACCTAATTAAATAAATTTTACATTTTGTTTGATTTTTATTGTTATTTTCTTATTAACCCTTTCTGAATGACTCGTGTCATGTTGGTTCTTTCAAATTGACAGCAACTCCCAGTCCATACTTTGAATATCAAACAAGCTTTGCAGCACACTACAAGAAATATTTGCTTCTAAATAACCAATACTAGTCATGATGAACGCATACTCATCATCATAGTGTGTCACAGGAGGAACCATGATGAACACGTACTTGTCATCGTAGTGAAGGGTTAATGCAATAGGTGGGGGGCTCCTAAGTAATGTGAAGTTTTAGAAGTAATGTTTGACATGAACTTTATTTCCTTCACTGTAACAGTATTTTGTGGGGAGTTTTTTTCAAGTCAAATGCATGACCATTGGCAACTCTACCCTACTGTACTTGAATCATCATCTTTAATTATTTACCCTATAGACAAAAGCTGTTCTTAAGTAGTTAATGGTGGAGAGCATAATCTTTGATATAAGGGCTTAAGCATGTTACTATTTCCATAATTTGATATATGTTACAGACTTAATGGTAAGTACACAAAGATTTATAACCCATAGCTACTGATAATAATGTATGCTCATGCTTAAAATTTTGTACTAAAAAGCTTTAAAAGTAGGCTGTATTTAAATATAAAATACAAATTTTTGTGGATTTTTAAAATATTTAAAGTAGGCTACCATATAAAAATTATGAATATTTTAATTTTGTACTGTACTTCAAATACCCTAATTTGCATTGATCTTGGGTTTTACAGAGTTCTCTAAATATTAGTATATCTAGATTGATAGAACCACTTTCTTGTTTTATGCATCATATTTAAGATAAACTAAGGTTACAGTTATTTTGCACCAGTTTTCTGGTAAACTTCAGCTGGTTAGGCTATTATTGGTACAGTATTCAGTTGGATGAAGTTAGATTAGGAGCTATCTGAGTTCATTAGAAGAATGGATAAAATAATATATAGCCTAACCTGGTAGGCATATTAAGAAACTGGTGTTGTATTGAAGGAATAAAAATGACTTAATAACAAAATTGGTATATCATGCTGCAGTTATTATATATTACTCAAAAACTTTGGCGCTTGATTTTGGCTCTCTTCTTCTTCTGTTAGGTGGGAGGGCATTTTTGTGGGCATTGCCCTTGGCCCCCTCCTTCCTACATAAAAAAAATAGTAGCTACATTTGGTATTATTTGTGGCACAAATGAACAGACAAAATTTCATGATGTTTGTACCAAGAAAGCTAATAAAATAATGTCCAGTGAAATGGCCTTTGAAATTTTTTTTTTATAAAGACTTAATTCTTACATTTAGTATTTTTGTACTTCAAATGAGGTGAAAAGGAGAAAGAAGTTGTTTTATAATACCCCAAAATAAAAGGGATAGAGTAACTATGAGCCTACATTTCAAAGTAGCTAAAACATTTTGAAGAATTAAGGAATACAACCTTTAAACTGGGTACCTATACAGTTGGGAGAGGTAGGCAGAGATTTAGAATAGGGCCTATTAATAGAAGACTGATAGGGTGAATTAAAGTATTGGTTATGTACTGGTAGTACACTTCTGTATATAATATGATTGAAAAATAGCATTGTTATGCTTAAACTGTACAGGGCTAAGAAAGGGCTTGGTAACTTGTATCTTAAGGTTATTTATTAATTTAAAATTTAACTATAGACAACTCTAAAATCATTGCATTAACAGGGTGGTTGAGGGTGTGATGAAGCAAAAAGTGTGATAATGTGGATGTCCATTATACAGCTGTGCCTCATTTAGTGCAAGGATGCATTCCAAAGAGTTTTTGTGCTAAACAAATATAGTGGACTCCAGCTTACCGATTGGTTTGTGTTACGATCAAGCCTCATTGAGAATATATTGCCCGTGTAGCGATTAATTTCCGTGTAATGATTTTCGAACGATTGTACCAAATTCACGATGGAAGGAGATTCTCCTTCCAAACCAATATAAGTTTTTTCCTCCAACCCCACGACTACCACCATCGATTTTCATCCATGTTACACCACCAACCTAAGGTAAATAATTTTTTTTTATTTATTTCTTTATTTAATTATGTTTGTTTAATTGTTTTTATTATTTATTTACAGCAAAATAAGTTATAATACATTTTTGGTGTTAAAATATCATGTATTGTTAAAATATCCTTTTAAACATGGAAAATTAGTTTTTTAAAGTCTTGCAAGAGTGTATTTTCAAAACATTTGCACCAATTAGGCCATTTACATGTTATAATGGGTTCGTGTAACAATTTTTTCGTGTACCAATGGTTTATTTTGCACCAATTACGATTGTTAAACAGGAGTCCACTGTAGTTTATAACATGTACGGTGAGCCCTCGCTAATTTGATATCATCAGGGCTCTGGGTCAATTGAATTAGTGTGAAATATCAAATTACTGTGAATTAATATTGTATATATAAACTAGTGTAAATATAGTACAGTAAATACTCGATGAGTTGGACTCTGTACTCTGTCAAGTACTATTATTCTTTTGTTTATTTTACTGAGAGAAGTGTTTTATTTCCTATGTCAAGTGCCATTATTATTTTGTTTCCTTTAAGTGGTGTTTTTTTAATACTATATTGTACGAAAAGATAAACAATAAAGTTTTTTGTTTCGCACTCAAAATAATTCCAGCAACAGTAAGTGAAACAAAGTTTTATTGTTTTTTAATGTTTATTTTGTTTATTTTGAACATTGTATTAGACTCTCACTAATCAAACTTAAAAGGTTAGAGTATTTATGCCTCTTTAGGGGTAAATAGTGGGATAATTAAGGTAATTCGTGATGAGTCAGACTT
The DNA here is from genome assembly GCA_023014485.1 of Bathynomus jamesi. Lineage (NCBI taxonomy): Eukaryota > Metazoa > Arthropoda > Malacostraca > Isopoda > Cirolanidae > Bathynomus > Bathynomus jamesi. The sequence goes on from JAJOZX010014242.1 coordinate 15,155, forward strand.
TTCAACGAGTTGGACTGGCTAGACCCCTATATAGTCTGACTTATTGAGTATTTACTGTATGTATAATATAGTATACGAGGTGCGATCCAAAAGTTCCCAGACTGTACTGACAAAAAAATGTAGGTTTACCTTAGGTTCTAATTACTGCTGTCCCCTTCGAAGTAGTCCCCTTGGGAGTTGATACAGTGGGCCCAGTGATTTTCCCACTGCTGGAAGCACCTCTGGAACTCCATTTTGGGGATGTTGTTCAGCACCTTGTGTTATTCTGCCTGAATCTCCTCGATGTCATCAAATCCTCGCCCCTTCAGCCGGATCTTCATCTTGGGGAACAGGAAGCAGTCACAGGGGGATAGGTTGGAGTAGTAGGGGGGGTGGGGGACCACTGCCATGTTTTTGGTCAAAAACTGTTGCACAGACAGCGAATTTGGCAGCGATCTGCCTCATGTTGAGTTCCTCTGTGTGAATGTGTTGGCATGAACCAAATGATAGGCCAACAATGCTGCAGATGTTGTTAATTATTTGCCGATGGTCCTCATGAATGGCTTGATGCACTTTTTCAACATTTTTGTCAGTTCTGCTGGTTGAGGGCCAACCAGAACATTCGGAATCCTCAACAGATGTTTGCCTGTGTTTGAACCGCGAGAACCACTTGAAAGTCTGGCTTCTGCCCATGGCATCATCACCAAATGCTTGTTTAATTTGGAATTTTTTCCAGGGATCCAGGTAGCGAACAAGTTTTTTGCAGTTTAGTTTATATACTCATAAAATTATCATATTTTCTATTCTATCTATTCTACATGAAAGAAAATGAAAATTAAGGGCATAACTATGATTTATAAGTTTTTGAAAGGTGGTCTATATTAGGTTTTATGCAAATTTCTCTAGAATATAGCGGCTGTATATATACTTATATATATATATATATATATATATATATGCAATAAGCTAATATAATGGTGCATTACTGTTTTACTTTTACTGGGGAGTTGTGGCAGCCAAGAGCACTCGCCTACCTGGAGAGCTGTGGCGGCCATGAGCACTCGCTCAAGGGTGGGCAGCTCAGGTTCTCCGTAGCAGCATAAGGGTTAAGCATTTCGTGGGCCTCTGATGCAGTTTTGCCAAGTTTGAAGTCTGCCATTTCTCTTGCAAAAATTGCATAAAACTACTAACACTAATGCACAAAAATACTTGTGGAAAAAAAAAAGTGTGTGTGTATCATTGTGTCACTCGGCACTACTTCACAATAAAGCTGTTTACGCTGCCAGTCCGGGAACTTTTGGATCACACCTTGTACATATTGTATATATACACTAAAGTATGGTATATATCAAATATATATATGTATATATCAAATATATATATGTATACGGTATATCAAATATATATATGTATATATCAAATATATATATGTATTTTTTTTTTTTTTTTTTTATGTTCGGGAAGAACCGATTCGCCTCTATTTAAAAGGGCATATCTCGGTGGAAAAACAAAGAAAAAGTGAGAGGAAAGACAGAGGAAAAAGAAAGGGTGGAGGGGACAGTTGAAGTGGAAAAAGACCAAGGATGACAAGGACTGCAGGGTCGAGCCCCATCATCCTTGGGTGCTAGGGCCGGGAGGGCGCACGTGAAACCTCCAAGAACAAGCACGTACAAACGAGCACAAAGAGCACTCAAGAGCACGAGCTTAGAACCCCCTTGCGGGGATATATATGTATATATCAAATATATATATGTATATATCAAATATATGTATATATCAAATATGTGTATGTATATATCAAATATGTGTATGTATATATCAAATATGTGTATGTATATATCAAATATGTGTATGTATATATCAAATATGTGTATGTATATATCAAATATATGTATGTATATATCAAATATATGTATGTATATATCAAATATATGTATGTATATATCAAATATATGTATGTATATATCAAATATATGTATGTATATATCAAATATATGTATGTATATATCAAATATATGTATGTATATATCAAATATATGTATGTATATATCAAATATATGTATGTATATATCAAATATATGTATGTATATATCAAATATATGTACAGTGCCCGCGAAAAGTATCCGATCACTCAAGAAAATACAATATTTTCCCTTGATATTCAGAGACACGTAATTCACTTTCTATTTGTTCTAGCGACATCTGGTAACTTTGAGGTTGCTCGCTGATATGAGAGCTATCCAACGCATTCTCAAATTAGTGTTCTGGTAGCCTTCGTTGCGGGTGGCTGTGTCTCAAATTTGTCAGATTTCACTGTTTGTGTAAATTTCTTTATTTTTTTTTTTTTACAGAAAGTGGTGTAAATAAAATTTATATATAATGTGTGCTAAAAAACAACTTAAGAGTGATTGTCGAGGTGCTATTGTTGCTTTGCATGCATGTGGGAAATCACAGAGACAGATAGCTAAGGAATTAAACATATCCCAAAGTACCGTTAATTTATGGGTTTCACGGGCTAAGAACAATGGTGGCCTAACCACGCCAGTCCCTAAAAAACGATCTGGCAGACCGAGAAAAACAAATTCGCGAACAGACAAACTTATGAAACGTTTAGTATTGAAAAAACCCAACAATAACTGCGAAAGAAATAAATTTAATATGAATAATTTGTTATCTGGTGTTTCTGAACGAACTGTCCAGGAGCGGCTCCAAAAAGAACTCGGATTATCATCTCGCCATGCTGCTAAGAAACCGTTCATTAATGAAAAAATGCGTAAAAAACGTGTCGCATTTTGTAAAAAATACATTCATTGGACTGTTGATGACTGGAAGAAGGTTTTATTTAGCGATGAGTCGACATTTTTGACATTCAGAAGTTGTCCAAAAAGGTTCGCCGGCCTATTGGCTCAAATAGGATGGACCCTAAATACACCCTAAAGACAATGAAACACCCTCCAAGTGTGATGGTTTGGGGTTGTTTCGGTTACTATGGGCGTGGAAACTTATATTTTCTTCCGAAGAACACAACTATGAATGGTGCACGGTATTTAGCAATGCTACAGGATAAACTTCCAATGGCAATGGCAATCCAAAGGACAAAAACATACATGCATGATGGTGCACCATGTCACAGGGCCAAAATAGTGACAAAATGGATTACTGACAATAAATTTGATATTTTGGATTGGCCTGGTAATAGTCCAGATCTCAATCCGATAGAAAATCTGTGGCTAATAATAAAAAATAAGGTTGAATGCCACGACACTGGCTCAGTCGAAAAATTACAAGAGGCCATCAAAAAGGTATGGTGCAAGGAAATATCAGTGGAAGTTTGTCAAAACTTGATTAAATCCATGCCAAAATGTCTAGAACAAGTCATCCAAACCAAAGGACAGATGACAAAATACTAATATAAGGTTAGTATACATTTAAACATTGTTTTTTATGTAAAAAATACAAATTTCAAGGGTGATCGGATACTTTTGCGGGCACTGTATGTATATATCAAATATATGTATGTATATATCAAATATATGTATGTATATATCAAATATATGTATGTATATATCAAATATATGTATGTATATATCAAATATATGCATGTATATATCAAATATATGCATGTATATATCAAATATATGCATGTATATATCAAATATATGCATGTATATATCAAATATATGTATGTATATATCAAATATATGTATGTATATATCAAATATATGTATGTATATATCAAATATATGTATGTATATATCAAATATATGTATGTATATATCAAATATATGTATGTATATATCAATATATGTATGTATATATCAAATATATGTATGTATATATCAAATATATGTATGTATATATCAAATATATGTATGTATATATCAAATATATGTATGTATATATGTTATAATGTTATAATGTTTCAGACCAACAAAGACCCTAGGATCCACTCATGGCTGGTCTACCTAACTGTTCGTAATCGTGTATTGTGTATGTCCTCCGTGGTGGCGGAGGGGACCTACAATTTTACGTGGGTTCCGAACCACAAGAACATGAGAAATTTATGTAAAAACTGCCGGTAAATTGGCAACGACCAATTTTTACGAAACTAAATAATTATCGATTTAAAACTAAAGATAGAATCTCTGGATCCAGAGGATCTAGTCATAATAGGCTACTATCCACAAATATGTTACACTCTATATCTATTTATAATGGACATGCAAATATATCAGATCCAAAGAATCCAGTCAATTTCATTACGGTATCCATCAAGTCACGGTCCATATCGATTGCGGACCAAGTCAAAATTTACAATCATATACATTACAATATATACACTTACGAGAAAAAGTGTAGGTGTGGCTGTAAAGACTGTACAGTAATGTAGAAATGTGTGTGCACCCATTTTGGGTCTCCCATTTAAAGGTGTTTGTGGGGCAAGTGAAGATCATGAGTTTTTCAATACCTCACAGTACTATGGGGGGCACCGCTCGGCAGAGGAATCTCTTTAAATGGGGTGTGTAAGGACAGAGTATCCCCTAACCCAAGACGCTGCCTCCCTATATCCCACAACACTTGTGTTGAGCTGTGGGATCTATCCCCAGAAAGCCTTAATTTTACTACCTTAAACTATACCCTTTCTATCAACATATGCGTCTAATCGATTTTTAAACATGTTTATAGACGTGCTACTAATTACTTCTACCGGCAAACTATTCCAGCTATTTACTATTCTATGCGTAAAAAAGTTTTTCGCAACTGCTGTCTCGAACCTTCTACTTGTAACTTACACCCGTTATTTCTAGTCCTATTATATTGAGATATTTGAAAAAGCTATCTCTATCTACGTTATCGAACCCATTCATAATTTTGAAAACCTGGATTAGATCACCCCTTAACCTCCTAGTCTCGAGTGTTGTCAATTTTAACTCCTTAAGCCTATCCTTGTACGACTTTGACCTAAGCGATGGAATCATCTTAGTTGCTCATCTTTGAACTCTTTCGATTTTGTCTATATCTTTGCGCATATGCGGATTCCAAAATTGGACCGCGTACTCCAAATGAGGTCTAACTAATGATTTATAAAGTGGAACTATAATATCGCGCGATTTGTACTCAAAATTTGAGCTATAAAACCTAACACTTTGTTCGCCTTATTGGCCGCTGCTGTACTTTGTTTCGCTACTTTTAAATCACCAGTGACTATAACTCCTAAATCTTTTTCCTGCTCTACACTTGTTAAATCTTTCCCTGACATACTATACGCGAACCTATATGCAAAATTTTGCACTTATCAACGTTAAATCTCATTTGCCATGTGACTGACCAATCAACGATTTTATTCAGATCTTCCTGAATTTTACCTCTATCTTCGTCATTAATCGCTCTACCACCCAGCTTCGTGTCATCCGCAAACTTTGAAACTGTACTGACTAGGCCGACATCTAAATCGTTAATATATATAAGAAAAAGCAAGGGGCCAAATACAGAACCCTGAGGAACGCCACTCGCTACATTAGCCCAACACAACTCTGCTCCATCAATGACCACCCTCTGTTTCCTGCCTCACAACCACTCTTCTAGCCAATTTATTACTACACCCCTGATTCCATGAGCCTTAGTTTTTTCAATGAGTCTTTTGTGCGGCACGGTGTCAAAACGCTTTTCGAAAATCTAAATACACTACATCAACCGCTCAATGTCTATCATAAACGTCAACCACGCTTTGGAAAAATTCTAAAAGATTAGTTAAGCAAGATTTGTTTCGCCTAAATCCGTGCTGCGTATTTCTTACTAGTTTATGGAATTCTAAGTGTTCGACTATACGATCCCTAATTATTGATTCCAGTAGCTTACCTACAACAGATGTTAAACTGATTGGTCTATAATTTCCTGCCGCACCTTTATCGCCTTTTTAAAGATAGGTGTTATGTTTGCTAACTTGAAATTATCTGGTACGCACCCCTCAGAAATAGACGCATTAAATCTTTGTTAGTGGCACAACAATGCTATCTTTTAATTCTTTTAGTTGTATGGGATATATGGAATCTGGCCCCGGTGATTTATGCGTTTTCATTTTATCAATATAGCGCGTTACCTCCCCTTCACTAACCGCTATATTATCCAAAATATTACCATTATCAAACGGTATTATGTCCGTGACTGTAGGGATATTTGTTACATCTTCTATAGTAAAAACTGACGTAAAGAATTTGTTTAGCAAGGTAGCCATTTCCTTGTTTTCAGAAACTAGATCTCCGTTTAGATTTTTCAAAGGCCCCAAGACGCTTTTTACTGGATTTCTATTATTGACGTATTGAAAGAATCGCTTGGGGTTTTCTTTACCATCACGAGCTATGGAGATTTCAAATTCGCGCTTGGACTTTTTTATTACACATTTTGCTTCATGCCTTAGAGATATGTAGTTTCGTAACCACAAATTGTCTTTATCGCACTTATGTAGCCTATAAGCCCTATCTCTACTCTTTATAATTTCTCCTACTCCAGAAGTAAACCACAAGGGCTTGTTGTTTACTTTCGCACGCTTAAGTTTGTACGGTACACATTCCTCATTTATAGTCCTAAATACTGTTTCGAATGATTCCCACATTAGTTTTGCATTGGAGTTCCCCATCACGTTTTCCCAATTGACGTGTGACAATTTATTTCAAAATTTACTAAAGTCTGCGTGCTGGAAGTTAGGAATTTTCGTCGAGTTAGTTGGTTTCGAGTGACTTACTGAGAGGACAAACTCTACCATATTGTGATCGCTATTGCCCAACGGTTCTATTATTTGAAGATCAGTAATTAGCCTATCATCCGTAGTTATTACTAAATCTAAAATACTGTCCAACCTCGTAGGTTCCCCAACCTTTTGAATAAGAAAGCTATCCTCGAGAAAATTAACTAAACGATTACCTTCCGCGTCTCCCTGCATTGTATCGTAATTTACGTTAGCGCAATTAAAGTCACCCATAACTAAAGCCTGCTCACTACCGATTATTCGCTTTAGTTCATGATATAACGCTTCGTCCGTATCAGCTGTTTGATTAGGGGGCCTATATATAACCGCAACAAGAAGTTTGAAATCGTTAAATTTAAGTTCTGCTATAGTCAAATCTATCGGTTCTGGAATTGTGCTTTACTTCTATAACGTTCGCTATATTATCTTTGATATACAACATACCGCCTCCTCGCCTACCTATTCTGTTTTTAACAAAAAGTCTATAACCTTTAATTTGATACTCCCCTACAAAGTCACGAGTTTCAGTGCTAAGCCACGATTCATTTATCACAATTATATCATAGTCTTTACAAGCAATTAAAGAAAAAAATTCGTTTATTTTATTTTGTAGGCTACGAGCATTTAAGGATAGAACCTTCAAATTGTTTGTAATTGCGACAACTTCGCATGTATGTATATATCAAATATATGTATGTATATATCAAATGTATGTATGTATATATCAAATATATGTATGTATGTATATATCAAATATATGTATGTATGTATATATCAAATATATGTATGTATGTATATATCAAATATATGTATGTATGTATATATCAAATATATGTATGTATGTATATATCAAATATATGTATGTATGTATATATCAAATATATGTATGTATGTATATATCAAATATATGTATGTATGTATATATCAAATATATGTATGTATGTATATATCAAATATATGTATGTATGTATATATCAAATATATGTATGTATGTATATATCAAATATATGTATGTATGTATATATCAAATACATGTATGTATGTATGTAAATATAAGCATTTATAATTGTTTCAACAAACAGCCACCATGGTGCTGCTATAGTTCAGGGCAGGGGATGCAGAGTGGACTTGATCATACAGGAATGGTCAATATGTGGCACCATGGGTAATTAAAGATTATGTAGTGCATAAGATGGATGTGTATGTAGTTAGGAATAGGGAGAGAAGTGTGTTTTGAGAGCATGCTGGACTCCCTGGACTGCTCCTTATTTAATGGATCAGTTCATGAGAGTACATGGTTCACTATAGTTTTAAATTAAATAAAAAAAAATGTAAATAATATTCACATTATTGAAAATAATGTTGGTTACCATATTTTCTGGCATATAGGGTATATTTTTTCTGAAAAAATGTCTCAAAAAACACCCAGCATCTTATATGTGCAAGCTGCCACCACTTTGAGCTCCTACAGCATGACACCAATAGGATATATGAAGAGGCCTACAATTGCTCAGGTTTGCCACTGGGTGAAAAATGCTTGGAACATAATAAATGCAAAAAAAACACTTTTCTACGTAAAGGTCAAAATATGATGATAAAAACCCACTCTAATACAGTTTATTTCCACAACAGTTTTGATGCCCACTGGCATCCTCTATGATAATAAAAACCCACTCTGTCTATTAGAGTGGGTTTTTATTATCATAGCTTGGAACATAGTTAAAACAGAGACAGTTATAAGGTCTTTTAAGAAGTGTGGCATTAGCAATGCCCTAGATGGCACAGAGGATGACATTTTATATGATGACAGTGACGCTTCTGACTCAGTGATCATCAGTGACTCCGAGGAATATGAGGATGATGGTGGCCATGAACATTAGGAGTATGACAGCAGTGATGACTTTTTTGGGTTTGAAGATGAATAAAATTGTATTGCTTTTTTTATAATCTCATTTTCTCTTTTTAAAGGTGAATTAGGGTAATATGGTATTTCCGTAATAAAATGTTCTTGTTAAAAAAGAACCTAACTATTTTTCCTAAATATGCCCTGCTAAATTAGGGGGGGTGTCTTGTATGCTTGTGCAGTGTGCACCCTATGTGCTGGAAAATGTAATAATTAATATTTACTTAATATTAATTATTATTAATAATAATTACTAATAAAAATAACACGCACAGTGTAAAAGTAAAGCATCACTTACCATAAATTGTTTTGGAGCAAGCTGGTTGGTTTGCCCATCTCTGATGTAGCTCCTACTTTAAATTGACAGAGATGGTGGCCAAAGTTAGGGTTTACTTGTTTACTATTAAATATTAATTTTGCACTAGAAATGAAGTGAAAGTAATTTGACTATGGCACCTGACAATTGAACAGAAGTCATTGGATGGTGATTGGCCGGCGCAAATGTAAAAAAACAAAACAAAAGCCTGCAAAAATGCTTGTGGTGTGCTGTCATCAATCACAATGTATGTTTATATAAAACTTGCATAATTTGAATTTATTCAGTTCTACTATAATAATGAGTTAGTTGCAAAATCCAATCACACACTATGTATAGTAGATACAGTACTGCATTTATTCTTTTTTTTTTTATTTAAAAAAAATAAAATATTTGTCCTGAGATGCCAATTGCACTATATTGAAATTGCACTACATGTACAAAATGAGGCACAACTGTAATATAAAATATTGTACAGTGTACTTACCTTAAGGCTTGACATGCACATTAATTAAGGTGTAATAATTATGGATGAGATTGTATATAATGCAAGCTTAGGAATTACACCATCAGCCTCACCAACAATACAGATGAGGAGTATTGAGGCCAAAATTAATGATTGGAAAAGGATGAAAAGCATTGTTTAATGATGCACAGTGAACAGTCATGCACTACGGTACATGTTCAACAGCTGACAAAGGACTAATATCTGGGGCCCAGAGAAAGGCAGAAGATGGTGAGTTTGGCATTGCACAGGATGCCAAGCTGTTATCATACTCCATGCATATAATGAACATGCCAAGTCTCAAAAAGGTGAGAAAATTTGAGTGCAATATGATGATGATGATGATGATTTGGAGGTTATATATAGTGAGTGTGTGACCATATGGGGTGCAATGATTTGACAGTTGTCTATGTCTGTGATAAGACTTTATTATAGTGGGCTATTACAGTAAATTGTTTCGTGACACTAATTTTTAAAGGTGCTTATAAAGGTGCTTATTTTTTTAGTATAAAACCATGACTCCCTAATTATGATGTGATCTAGTTCAGTTAACCACTAAAGTCAGGTCAGGTCTTATTTTTCATATTTTGTAAACTTTAGAATTTTGAAAATAGTCCATCACAAGTGCTTTGGGAGCAAGGTTTCAGTTTTACTAAAATCAATTGATGCTATACTACTTGTATAATTTTACTGTACCAGCCTTAAGCCAATTGAAATATGATTGCTTTTAAGATATCTAAGTAAGGTTAGGATTTTTCACTTTATATGTCTTTATCAATTACTATTTAGGCCTGGGTAATATTAGTCTAGATAGGTATGAAAAGACATGCAGCAGTGATTGATGACTTTTTTTTAATCTTGTTTTAAGTAGGCAGTTAACTACTGAAAAATGTCACAAACTATGAATTTGTGAATAAAGTATGAGTAAATTTTGCAATTGTCACTTGATAACCTCTTTAGAATCATTATTCTTGAATGTGAAATACAGAGTTTAAGAATTAGGGATTACACAATACTGAATACATGCAAAAACTGCATATGGTCTCAGTCTTGAGACTTTTTTTTCTGGTCTTGGGTGCTTACGTCTTGGTCTCAATAATGCAGTTAGCAGGGTGTTTAGATTTCAAATGATTAGAAGTTATTCTGACTTTAAAACTAAGAATTACAAAGGCAGGGTTGTACCTTGAACAAAATTCAATAAAAGTTCCCCTGCAATCAAACTTAGGGGTTTATAAACTGAAATATTTTGTATCCCAATAAAATAATAATGTAAAAAGCCCAGCATTACAATATTGTATTAGGTTTAATAGGAAATTTTATTTTATGTACTGTCACTTACCATTATTTTAAGTATATCAGTTGATGTAGGGCTATTACTATTATTAGTCATCTTCATTTAAGTAAGCTACTGTTAGTTGAAACAGGCTGACAATTTGAGATTTACTGTAGCACAGCCCTATTTTATGAGAGAGCCAAAATACTTAAAATAGAATACCAAACTTTGTCATTAAGAATTTGGGTACAAACTCGGTTTGGCTGCATTTTATGCACCATATAGATAGGTACCTACACTGTAGGTTTGTGATGTGCTATAAGTAGGCTGACCATACGTACCATTTTGAACGGGACAGTACCGTTTCTTTTATGGGTTCTGTCACTGAAGAATAATTGTAAGCTCAATATGTTTACGTACTTACTTTTTCATGAATACAGAATATTACATAATCCCCGTCCCTTTTTTGCCATCCCAATGTCCCGTTTTTGTCTCAAGGAAATATGGTCAGCCTAGCTATAAGGATAACTAGTCATAAGATATAGGTAGTCCAAATTGGGAAAGGTCTGAAGCAGTTAATTTGCAAACTATTATTTTTTCTTCTTCAACAGAAATGGCCATTTATGGATATTGTCCTCGTTGGGAAGATTTTTACTTGGTTGTGTGTAACATATGTGGAAAAGCAATAAAACCACAAGCTCTACGACAACATATAGGTATGGTCTAAGTTACTGTAGTTTGATCATTATATGTTTCTTTGTAGCTGCAGTCCTAACATTAAATAAAAATTCTCACCATTCCCTTTCCACAGCTAAATTTTTTACTTGTAAACTTGTATGGCCTAGTTTCAAAACTTTAAGAGAAACCATTGTCTACAGCTTAATTTATTACATTTCTAATTTAAAAATGTACACTAGTAGATAATTCTTTTGCTCTGATCGATTGGGTAAATCAATAAGTTAGTTTTGTCTTTATGGTTATTGAACAAAAATTACAATTCTCATTAGCGATGTAAAAAATTTGAGAAAACAAGTCTAAGAACAATAAGGGTTTCTTTGGGGAAAGGTGTTTGTGAGTAAATTATTGTTGTTAAGAAAGGATGTGATAACACAGGCCTGTGAATGAGAACTTTAAGAGTTGTTTTCTTAGTAATAACTGATTTTATATAATTCATCTATGCTGATTTCGAATAAGGTGTCTATTTTTTCCTATCACGTAAGGATTTTCTGCAAACTGGGAGGGAAAAAATAACAACATAAATAAATATTATTTATTTCAATTTACATTAGGTATCTATTTCACTTTGCTATATTAATTACAAATGCAAACAACTTTAAAAAGAAAGAAGACTATTAAATTAATGCCAATTACATATTCATCTTTATTTGTCCTGAGTTTTCTTGTGAGATCTCTGCCTTTTAGTCTCGAATGTACACGCTGTTCCTTTTCTTTTATGTAATAATTCTGGAGTATCATGTTTCAACATCCAGCAGTAATCAGCCATCATGCTGATGTCCCACCTTCCCTGATATCTTTTCTCCATTCCTTTGATGTCTTGGTGACACCATTCTCTTTGTTCTTCACTGAGCACTGAGATTCTCAGGGAAGTAATCCAAGTGTGAATGTAAGAAATGTAATTTTAAACTCTTATTACAACCCAACTCTTTGAACTTATTTAGCACGTTGTTCACAATGTTTTGGTAATTTGGGTCCTTGTTGTTCCCCAAAAAATTTGCTGATAACATCCTTAAAAGCAATCCATGCTTCTTTTTCAACATTGTTCATTGTTCTTTTAAAGTGTTCATCCAAAGTCAGTTTTCTAATCTGGGGACCAATGAAAATTTCTTTCAATTTTGCTTCTGAAAGAGTTTGGAATTTACCACACAGATACTTAAAACAATCCCCATCTTCATCCAAGGCCTTAACAAATTGCTTCACCAAGCCCAATTTTATATGAAGTGGAGGTAAAAGGACTTCCTTTGTGTCAACCATACTTTCATGTTGAATGTTTTTAGAACCAGGTGTCAGGTTGACTTTTTGTGGCCATTCCTTTTTTATCCAGTGCTAAGTTCTTGCTCAGCTATCCCATTCACACAAAAAATGTGGGAACTTCGTATAACCTGGTTGTTGACCTAACAACATGCAAATCATTTTTAAGTCTCCACAAGTAGCCAACTGTGTTCTTTGTATTTAACCTTAGCTAGAAGCAGCTCAAGATTTTCGTACGTTTCCTTCAAGTGAACCAAATGAGCCACAGGAATGGATGCATACAAGTTACCATTGTGAAGGAGTACACCTTTTAGACTTTCCTTGGAGGAATCGCTGAAAAGTCTCTACTCATTTGGGTCATAGACTGCAGTGCCAAGCTTAAGTTTTAGTTCTGAAACATTGTTGCAATATACCAGTGAATTTTCTTGTGAAAAATATTGGATGAATTCTTTTTCTCAATTTCTGTACCAGTAAAATGACATCCTGGGGGAAAGCAAGTTCTTTGCACAAAGTCTGGATCCCAAAATCTCTGAAGAATCCTTTGGGAGACACAGTTTCTTACCAAATCATTAAGTTCACTTTGTGTAAACAATTGGAGTTCACCAGATATTTTCAGTTTGAAAACGATCAATATTATCATTTCCATCATCATCAGACACTGAATCAGATGGTTATATCAAGAGTATTTGATTTAGTAGGCACAGGTATACCAGGTCCATGAGCAACAGGTCTTATAGTAGACTGAAAGTTTGGATAAGAAATTTCCTTTTTATTTTTAGTATTGTAGCCTTTCACATTACATGAACAAAAATAGCAGTCATTGCTGTGATTTCTAGGCCCATGCCAGACCATTGAAATCTTAAAAGGTAAAGAATCCTTTTTACCTTTACTCCACAGTCTAAGTTGTTCAACACAACACTGCAAACTTTATGGGGAGCCCATGATTTGTCTTGATCCCCAAGTTTCATTCCGAAGTACGCATAGTATGCTTTCTTGATGAAGTCTGTAATATCTTGTCTTTGTTTTTTCACAGTAAATTTTCCACAAATATAACTGAAAATGTTTGGGCTATTTACACACCCTCTGGTTGCCATAGCGACAAATAAGCAAATTTCAAAAGAAATATAGTCTCTGCACACCTTTGAATAATAAAGAACTATAACCTTGCATGCACTAGACACACTGACTCGTATCATGGCTTGTCAATCACTTGTATGCTAGTGGTGTGTTTCTCGAATGTTCCAGAAGATGCTAGACATCACTTCTGATCTGGAAGTATTTATAGGCAGTAGTTTTTAATCAAAATTTAATTGAGTCAATTTTAATGGAAATTACTTACATACCTATGTAATATGACATTTTGTGAAAAGTCTGTACATGATGGCAAAAAATGAATATCTATTATTTTCGGAATCAGCGTGCAAAAATTACTATACAAGTGATAAAATATTTTGGACAACAAAACCATCACAGGCCTGTGTAATCTAAGTGGGTTTGTAAGTCCTTAGAATTTATTCACTTAATTAAATAAATAATGTTCTCTAAAATGGTCATTGGTTGTCAGGTGAATCTGAGCTTGGACCAAGGGAAGAATTGGTGTTGTGATTATGTACCATATGGGAAAGGAGGTTGGAAATTAATTAAATATTAAAGTAGGGTTCTTGTTGTTGAGAGAGAAGAATCAGTTTGTCATATTGATTAAGATGTGTTAGAGGTTAGGAGACACTTTTATCTTGGTGTAATATGCCATAGGTTGCACATATAGAAGAAATTACACTATAAGGTTTATGACAACAGGTTTCCTTTCAAACATTCCTTATTTTTGAATGATAACCCAGAGGTTGGAAGTAGGTAGGCATTTTGTGGTTATAATAAAAGATCTGGTTGGGAGGAAATGTTTTGGTGTAGATTTGGGTAGAACTTCACATAAAGTTAATGGTTTTAGCATTGTTTTTATCAGGAGAGAAAGTTGAAAGGAGTCAATTTAAAAGCTTGAGTGATGTAAAATAGGAATTTCCAGTATTTTGGAAAGCTTTTAAAAGTTAGGGTAGAAAAGATAATTAGATCTGATCATGGCATGATCATGTGGACAGATTGAGCAATGATGTAGGCTAAAAAAATGAGTGAATATGTAGTGTAGTTCTAAAGGCTCCATAAAAGAAGCAAGGATGTAAAACAAAATTGTTGAAACTAAGGTGATCCCTAAGTATGATTCTTTGTTTCTAATGTAGAGTTTAAAACCCATTATACAAGAGTATGGTGCATTTCTCATGATGTGATGGCTCTTGTAGTTTCTTTGTAGAATTGTAACATTCTTACTCCATAAATGTTGTGCTTGCACAGTCTCATTACTTGTATTTCCAGTGTTAATGGTTTGTTAACATATAATACCCCCATAGTCTAGGTCTTCTAGTGAAGTTTTAGTTGATACAGAAAATTAAGTTAGCCGAGGCATTAGAAAAAGCCACTTGTTATAAAACTATTAATTAGCCATATTTTTTATTTTATGACCAGATCTTCGGCACAAAGGAGAATGCAATTCTATAAAAAATCAAGCTGAAAGTGACTCCAAACCATCCAATAAGTCTACCAAATCACGAAAATATAAACCTAATTCCTTTAAATATGAAACAAAATTAGATATTGAGGAACCCTTCAGAGAAAGTTCAGTCTCTCCTTTGGATTCCTTAGCCAATGAAAATGAACTTAATGTGGAAGGAAGCGTTAACTATAAGCCTGTTTTAAATAGAGAGTGCAATACAAATCTAAGAAATACAAGTTCATTAAGTAGAAGCTCTGAAAGCATTTCTACTCAGGGATGTGATATTTTGTCCATGACAGAGGAGATATCCTCTTTACAAGTATTGAAAATAAACATGAAATCAGCGTCTCTGGAAGATTCTTTTCTGGGAAGTCATTTGTCCCCATCTTGCTCCCTCCCTCCTCGTCTGCCACCACCTGTTCCTCCAGAACCTCAGCACATTCTTCCTCCTCCCTCTCCTCATGCAGGACCACCTCCAAGCATAGGTCCTCCAACTCCAACTTTAGGTCCTGGAGCAAACATTGGACCTCCAACTCCAGGAAGAGGTCCACCCACCCCTCTGATGGGTCCCTCAACACCGGGAGTTGGCCCACCAACACCAGGGATGGGCCCACCAACACCGGGAATGGGCCCACCAACACCGGGAATGGGCCCACCAACACCGGGAATGGGCCCACCAACTCCAGGAATGGGGCCATCAACACCAGGAATTGCACCACCAACACCAAATATGAGACCACCAACACCAGGCATGAGTCCTTTAACCCCAGTGATGGGATCCTCCTCAACCTCAGGAGTTGGTTCACTGACTCCAGGCATGGTCAGTCAAGTGTCAAGTGTAAGCCAACAAACCCAAAGTCATGGTCAGACAACAAACATTTGCCCCTTAACACCAACATATGTATCTCAGGCTCAGGTTCAAAATCTAGGGCCTCACACACCAAATTTAGGACAAGCTCAAGGCATCAATCCCTTAACACCGACCCACATCCCACAATCTCCAAATCTAGAACACACTGTTCCAAGCATAGGAACACAAACTCCAGGAATGGGTCCTCTTACTTCAAATCTGGGTCAACAACTTCCAATGATAGGGAGTCAGACAGTAAGAATAGGCACTCCTTCACCAAGTTTAGGCTCAAACACTCCAATGTTAGCATCAGACAGCTTGAGTGCAGTCAACATAACTTGCGGTCAAGGACAATCACTCAGTCAACTGTCACAAGAAGTTCGAGGAACAGGGAGGCCAGTCAGTATTTCAAATCAGTCAAGCGCGGAAGAAGAAGTAAATAGGATATCAGCTATGCTTATGAAGGAAGCAGAAGAATTGTCCTATCAAGGCAATAGAGATGGTGGAAGTGCTAGTTTACATACAGTTGTTGAAGCCCAAGGTTTAGCAGCAGGTGGTATGAGACAATGGCCAGCATTATCAAACCAATTATCAATTGGGTCATTGACTCCATCCACTAGTACAAAAGTACCTTTAACCACATCTGCAAATCTTAATCACGTTAATTCTCAGGCTGTCAGTGTTTCACAGCCTCTGGGCTCAGTTCCTGTTCCAATGAGTAGTATGTCTATGGCAACTTTAAAGCAAATTCAGGCAGATTTGCTTGCTACTGTTAGTGAATCTGATCTTAATGCAGTTCTTAATGCAACTCCAGATACTCCGGTGCTTCCTAATAATTCTACTTGTTATGTAAGTGGAAATAATGTTCAGTATTCTGACAGAGGAACAGGAACAAGTGAGCCTTTTGTGGAATCTCCACAAATGAACAATCAAGGAGTTATTCAGTATTCTAGTACTGATATGATTCCTATGCCAGTTATAGAACAAATCACCAGCGAGATGCTAGCTGACTCTGAAAGATCCCAGGGTGTTTATTCAACTTCTACTCCTGTAATTCAAGATCAGCTCAGTAATTCTCATGATCAGATCAGTACACAGAGTCAGTCATTGCAGTTTAATGATAGTGACAAAAATTCCCAATGTGATGAGCTTACAAGAGCAGTTGATTCAATTACTAAACTTTGTCAAGAAGGAAATAATAATTCTTTGGAATCTCACTTAGGCCTGGTTGGTTTATTACAACAACCAACATTAACATCAAATTCTAGTTTGCAGTCAAACTCTGTTTCGTCAATCAATTTAAATTCGCTCTCTACTCCTTCTACTCAGGGAATCACTGTTGTCATTGGTGGCAGTCAAGATAATTCCTCCACTCCTGTTTCATTAACATCATTAGCTGGCACTTTGAAGAAAACTCCCATTGTTTCAACTATCAGCTCCAATCTAATAACTCATTTAACTTCGGGAAATTCTGGCGCAGGTTCTGTGCAAGGAATAGTACCTGTTGAACTCCCTTGTCAAGATTCAGTCCAGAACAGCCAAGATCAGTATGTATGTCAAGCCCAGCAGACTATTGTATCTCAACCACATAAAGGGCAGACTGCTGTTCCACAACAAACATCTATTCATGCAAGGTCTCAAATTCACCACCAACAAACCCAGCCACAGTATAGTACACAAATTTCCAACCAGCTTCAGCAGGCTCAGTATATTACAAATCAGAACTTTTCCCAACAACAACCGCAGCAGCAGCAACAACAACCGCAGCAGCAGCAACAGCAACAACCGCAGCAGCAGCAATCAAATAACTCAATGCAAGTAAACCAACAGCAGCAGCAACATGCTTATCATAGCGCTCCTCCCTCAGTGGCGCCTCCTACGCCATCTCCTAAAAAGTCAAGTAAAAGAAGCCTGGAGAAAGGAAGCTTCTCCCATTAAAAGATCGGGAATATGATGCTGAGATTCACTGTGGAGTACTTATTATGGACACAGGGAAGCCTTGTACGCGCTCTCTCACCTGCAAAACCCATCCATTAAGCTTAAGAAGAGCTGTTCATGGTAGATCAAAGAAATTTGATGAACTATTAAACGAGCACAAAGCTGCCAAGGAGGCTCAAATGAAAGCGTCAAAGCCATCTGAAGCAGCTGCTGGCATGGTGCAGGTAATTATAATCCTAATTGATTTTTTTTATCTCAGCTTTTCATAGATTATTCATTCCATTAATTAAATTTACTCACAAGAGTGAGTTGACTCTAAAATGTAACTTTTGCGAAAATTCTTTGTACGCTCTCTTATTCTAATAATGAAAATGCTATTTATAAAATGTGTGAAAACACCTTTGCCTGATAATTTTTATTCTGATTGAGTGATACTTTTAAACCATTGGTTTGTAAGCATGAATGTGTGTTCCAGAGTACCCCTCCGAGAGGCCCTGTGGGCATGAGCAACACCAGCAGTAGTGGGCAATTGAATGGCCCTTCCGCCCATGTGGCTTCTAATGTGGGTACCTCTTCTACCTCATCCTCACTCCTTGTGAGAACTCTTGGAGGCACACCAACCACTCATGGCTCAGTGCCTCACCCTGATCCCTCTCCTACCTCATCTCACTTCCATTCCATCGATCCTTCGACCACTCCTTCTCATTTACAAACTACTACTACTACTACTACTACCACCACCACTACTCCTCCTTCTCCTGCTTATTGGCCATCCCAGCGTCTTGCCCCGCCCCTCTGCCACAGTGATAATTTCTTTGTTCGGGAGTCTCCTAAACCTGTTGCTGTGAGTTTGTTTGCTATATTTATTTCATTATTTTATTAACACTCGTATAAGAACATGAAGCAACATAGACTAAAATACCGTATGCTAGGGTCAAGTCTCGACTGCTACGTTCATTCAGAACTAGCAGACACTTGTTAATTTTTTTTTCTTCACTCCGCCATTTTCGGTGGCCTTTACTACAGGCCAGAATTGAGCTAGATCATTGAGGCACCTTCCTGATCAAAATTATTAT
This sequence comes from Bathynomus jamesi, assembly GCA_023014485.1. Classification (NCBI taxonomy): domain Eukaryota; kingdom Metazoa; phylum Arthropoda; class Malacostraca; order Isopoda; family Cirolanidae; genus Bathynomus; species Bathynomus jamesi. Next base: position 34,271 of record JAJOZX010014242.1, read on the forward strand.
TTAAAAAAAAAAAAAGTTTGAATTGTTTGTTATGAATTAGAATTATTACCCAATGTTTATATTATTATTATTCTCAAACAAATTAAACTTTCAGATTTGTAGTTATAACGCAAGAAGATTAGGAGGATACTTAGCCACTGATCATAAGGTTGATATGCTTCGTAGTGCATTTGCAAATGCATTGAAGAAGCCACAATCCGGATCTGCTACGAGTGATACAAATATTACAAACAATATACTGTTTAATAACAATATAGAGAGATATAATAACGTTAAACCATTGCTTGCTAGAAAGCTTCAAGCAACTATTCCCTCCAGCTCTAATGGCAATAAAGACGGAATAGGAGTTGGAGTAGGCTATAATGGCCATATACAGTTGAACAGTAGCAGTGGAGTGGCCCTTCACAGTTCGCCTCTTGCCGCTTCTCTTAAGAGACCCCCTCATCCAGAAGTGATCAGACATAACAGCTCGGTAGTTAGTGTCAGAAGCAAAACTAAAAAAGTGAAGCCGAATGATAGTGCGATTAATTATGTTAATGTTATGCAAGTGGATGCTAATGGAAACAAAAGTCACATTCCTGTGGTGGCTGTTAGTTTGCAAAATGGTTTAACTAATCCACAAACAATCACATTTGGGAATGTACCCATTGCCGGTGTTAGGAACTCTTCCAGTCACCCATTGAGGTTACATCCTCCAATAACAGTGAGAGATGCGCAAGTTACTGATACGAGAACGACCGCGGGTGATGGCACCAACATTGTTTTGGGCTCAGGAATACCGAGTGGGGGCTTTGTAATAACTGACACACTCAAACCTATTAAAAATGAAGGCACTGGCAGTATTCGCCTGGATGGTTCTAAACTAATTTCATCTAAAGGTAAGAGATTCGCCTGTTAAATAGGTTTATAAGCGGGTGTTGTAATCTTGTCGAGATGCAACATTGTAAAAATGATTTCTTAATTAACTTTAAAAAAAAGATTGTTGCTAGTTGTATATTTATTGTTATTGACATTTTAAGAACAACATATTGTATTTATTGAAGAGAAAGTTAGGTCACCTAAGTGATCTAATAAATTACCTTATTTTTTTAAAATAAATACAACACTATTTCCGAAGACATTTCACAGAAAAATCACCGGTCTTTCAGTAACTTAAAGAAACTATAAAGTTTCCCGAGGCATTTTCCAGTTTCTTTGTCATTGAAGAAAGCCTCATTCATTCATTTTATTGTTTTAAGGTGTAGAGAATATTTCAGTCTTTTTCATATAGGATGCATCCGGTATCACGTGTTGTGGTGATAATGTTTGAGAAAGTTTAATCTCTCGCATAACGTCAAAGGTCGCGTAACGGAGGGGACCTACAGTTTTACACGGGATCCAAACCATAGGTCGCTACATCTGAACGTATTCCATCCAGCAACAGAACAGACCGAATGCTGGGTCTGTTCTGTGGCTGGATGGAATGCGTTCAGATGTAGCGACCTATGGTTTGGATCGTTGTTCTGATGGGAAGCAGTGTTTCGACTTAGTTACGACGTAGCTCTTGGGGTTTAGTGAGCCGGGCGTACCTGGCTATATGAGGTGGAGAGCGCAAGAATCCAACTCACTACTTCACCAGGCCAACTCGAGAGGAGGGGCGACAACTTGACCTTTGCGAAATGAGAAATCATCGCGCGGAACCTTTGTAAGGTTGTAAGGTATAATTAGTATATCAAATAATACAGCAGATTCATTTTGTAATTATGATTACGATCAGGGCTTATTAATAATACCTTAGTTTTAATGAACTTATACGTGCACATATTGCGGTAAACTAAAGTAAAGACGCTGCATTACCCATTTTTGTTCACTGATCGGAGAACATAGGTGAACTACAGTAATTCGTAGCATTTCTATTAACCTTTTGTATCAGGGAGTAAATATTTGTACATTTGATTCATCGGAACCCTTTTACTAGCTAAAGGGTGTCCCTTAATAGGCTAAATTTTCCATATATCCAGCCAGTTAAGATTTAGGGAGGTGGGCTTTGGTCAACAAGTTAATGTTGGCCTTCCACTTTATTTTGGTTTATTCGTAGTATCCTCAAAATTTTATACATGTTCACATCCCAGATCTCATTTACCTTGAAGATTATATATATATATATATATATATATATATATATATATATATATATATATATATATATATATATAAGCAGAAAGCCACAGACAAGAAGGAAAGAAACATCCATCATGTTGGAAAGGGACTATATTTTGTATTGCAACGTTTCAAGCACAAACTATGCTCATCTTCAGGCAAAAATTCTAAAAAGTTAAAAACATAATATTAAAAACCATAATGACATATAAACAAAATAAAGTAGGGAAAAAATTCACAAGCTTTAAAAACAATGAAAGTCACTAAAAAATTCTAAAAAGTTACAATTAAAAACCATAATGACAATTATAAAACAATAGGGAACAATTCACAAGCTTTAAAACAATGAAAATGACACTAAAAACGAACAATGAATAACAGTTATAAAATACAAAATGTAAAACCCCAAAAAACTAAAAATTCACAAGCTATTTTTTAAAAACACTAAAAAATGAAAAACCCACACTAAAAGGAACACACCTTAAGTCTAAGCAGCACAGATTCCGAGGCAAAACTAAAAAAACAGAAGCATCTAAAAACAAGTAAAGGTTGGTTGTTCAAGATGTTCAGTTTAGATGGAGGGGAACTGATGAAATATCAAAGTTAAGCGAAGGGGGAGAGTTTTAATATACAGGGATTCTAAAAGTCTTAAAGTTTGCTCACACGGAGCGGAATCTAAAATGTTAAAATTAGCCAAAGTTATATCGAATTTGCATAGAATAACATGGCTGCGTATAGCTGAAACTTCTTTAGTTCTCAATGGTTTGTCAGTTCTATGGCTTATGCCCATATGGGCACAGAAACGCGACTCGAGGCTCCGCACAGTGCTACCAATATAGCTCCGATCACATCGGGGACGCTTAAATTCATAAACAACAGCACTGCGCAGAGCATCCGATACACGGTCTTTAACATTAAAATATGAGCAAATAGAACGACGGTTAATAAATACTAGTTTAAAATCTATTTGACAATAAAATTTACTAAGAAGTGGCACAAGGTTATTACGGCCTATATATATATATATATATATATATATATATACGCTCGCAAATTTTTTTGTGGTTAAACTTGTCTTTCAAAAAATTTAATTTGTAATTTAAATTAGCATACTTTAATTTCTCACATTGGCCTAAATTGAGTTTGTGATGTACCGGTATTGGGTAAAATATTACGAAATGTTATTACAGTTACTCGTTGTATATGACATCATTGCCGTAACCAAACTCTGAATTAAAAAAAATTGTTTGATTGTGTATTTACAGCCAAATGCATTCAAGGATCGTATTGTAGTTAATCAACGGAGTAGCTATTTACAGGATGCGCGAAACGCAGAAACTAGTCTTCATTAATCCTTTTGCTGATAATTTTGGGCCTCCTCGTGGCTATGTCGCAACACCGCTTGACGTAGATCAGCGAAGTTAAACGACATTGGGTCTGGGTAGTAGTTGGATGGGTGACTGTCCTCCGCGTTTAGGTGATGTTAGCGACCCTTAGATAGATCGAATTGTACGTAAAGCCGCAGGTCCACTCCGTCACATAACCTTTGCCGTTAAGGAGGTTAACCCCCGAAACACCACATTGCCGATATTTACATTTGTAGGTACGGTAATAGCTTCGTAAAAAAAAGTGCCAATGTTTAAGTAAATCAGTAATAAAATAATTACAATGTGAAAGTAGGTATGTAACATTCGGTGACACTTCCATTATCCAAATGTTGTGGAGTGTGGTCGCGTTTTGTTAATCTCTGATTCTTGGTTCAAAATTTAAGGGTTTTTAAGCGTTAGTGCGTTAGGTTTGCATATCTGTCCAATAATGAGTGTCCATGCATGGACTTTCGTTGATTCTGTGTATAACCAATCGCAGCATAGTAACTGCTTAGTGTAATGAGAGTTGTTCTTGCTGCATCTAATTGGTGATATATGTAACCTTGTCAAAGGACAAATATTGGGTAGCCTCGGAGGCATTTCTACCCCACCTCCCCGGTCCTGACAGTGACTGGACCTGGGTGCGGGGATGGGGAGGGGGGCGCTCATTTACGATGACGATCTCTAAAGAGGCGAGGAACCTGCAGACTTCTAAAAAGCTTTTTTTTTTTTTGTATTTGACAAGGTAGATCACAAGAAATTTGACTTGCTTTTACGGTGTGCCACCAATTTTATGACAAGAGTGGAATATACGAGGGTACAGCTAAACACTGTATTCAGTGCTCGCCTACCAATTCATAGAGGTAACTCAAAAAAGCGAGACGATGACATCATCATTGTCATTTCACTGGGAGTATTAAACTGATCAAACTTTTGTACGCCCAGTTTTCATAGAAGATCAGTAATTTCTGTGGATGATGTTGACGTTTCAGTGCCGCTTAAACATTATTATCGAAATAAAACGTACAAGTAATCTCGAATCAGAAGAGCGCTGTTCCACTCGAACAGTTCCGGTTGGAGTTCGATGCCTTGGAAGAATCGCTGCTGCTAGGCTCTCGTACGCAGAAGTTGTTCAGCAGGTATCAGACCCAAATAGTGGGTCGGTAAGCAGAATGGAAATGTAATCCTTGCATCCAACAGTGGCTAGTAATGGCCCCTTTCTTTCATGAAGGGTCATCAGCCACTGAGGTTGCATCTCCTAGTCAACCTGGCTGTAGGAAATGACAACTAATCGGGAGGGGATTCCTTCCCTTTGCCACCTGCTACAACCAGCAGACGATTTAGTAGACCTCCATTGGTATTGCACTTCATCTTTCGAAGGTAGGGTAGGGAGGTTTCCAGACACTCGAAACTGTGTCTGCCCCTCCTCAATCAATTGATTCCTCCACCTATAAGAACAAGGAAAGAGAGGATGGTTGGATAACGATAAAAAAGAAAAGGTCGAACCTGCATTGATATTCTAAGCGAATGAGGAACGCGATGTTCTACACATGCTGAAAGAAGTTTGTGGTCAATATAGACTTATCAGTTAAGAAACTGAATACCAAATCTACTTAATAACTAATTTTAGGTAATAATCAAAGGACTGATCGAAGCTTTTCATTAATATGAGTATTTATAATACTAAGTCATTAATTTCATTATTAATGATGATTAATGGGTTGAGAATAGTTTCATGTAATGGGAGATCAATCAGAAGTTGAGAGATGTGTATCAAATTTGTAGTAATTCAGGTCTGGTGCTCGTGCATTCGTTACTGAAGCAGGAATTAAATCTTCAAAGATTCATAACTTTATACGCCATGAATCCTCAGCAATAGACTTTTTATAACGATGTATTACACGAGAGGCATTTTGGTGAAATTGTTTTCTTAACACTAAGTGAAGTTTCTTAAAAATTAGCAAACTGTAGCTTCCTACTGAGCAATAATAAGAGGTAGGTAGTAATTACCTCTTCTAACGTCTACCATCCTGCCAAATTTACGGACTTAGAAATAGTCCTTGAATGCTTATTTCTCCTGTCCTAGTAAACCGTTGCGAGTACAAATTTCAGAGACCTCGTTTTGGAAATGAGAGTATTTAGCAATAGTCTCTCTCTTTTGCCACTTAACCCTTAAAGGTCGGGATTGGTGCAGGCTTCCGCGCACCCGGGAAACAAAAAAAACAAAACAAAAAAAAAGTTTCGTAAATCGCTCATGGTTTGTAAACCAAGCCCGGCTAATAACAATAACAGATTTGTCGACCAAACCCGACCTTTAAGGGTTAAAGTTCTTGGTAAAAATAAATTTTACGATAATTTTAACACAACATGCAATTGCTAATTGGACTATTAATATTTATTTTTCACTTTTAATTTGTACATTAATCAAACCTCTTAATACGCAGTACCTCCGCCAGTACCTTTTGTATCATGACGCTCAAGAATAATATAAAAAGTTTCCTCATAAACATTGTATTACAGAAGTACAGCTAGGCTATTTGTAGTATGGGAACTCTAGCATAATTCGCTTTTAGATTGATTTTTAAATATAGTGACCGCTACAATTTATTAATTACATTTTATAATCCCATATTTATTACATTATATCTGGATAAATTAGCAAATTTAATGAGTTGCCGATTGATTATGCATTTTGAGCTGGTCGAGGTGAAGTGACTGTTAGGACAAGGTCGCCGTAAAATTTTCCAAACTAAAGGTGTATTAAATAAGATCTACCATTCTCATTTTTTCATTTTGGTAAAATTATGCAATGCCATATTTAGCTATGCGCAAATTATTTAAAATTTGATGATACATTTCTATCCAAACTTGAAGTTAGATTTTATTGAGGTAAAATTATAAGAGGTAGTTAGTAATTACTTCACTTGACGTGAAATTTATAAGAAAATCGAAGATTATGCGTGTCGTCGTCGTCAGCAGCAGCAGCTCCTTGAGTGATGAGTAATGACTCAGACATAGGCGAACAATATAGACGTTTCTGTGCTAAAACAAACATGATAATAAAAAGACCATACTTTGTACAAATGAAATTAAGCACTTTTTCGTATGGCACCTACATTTAAGAGTACCAGCTCTGAGCTGATTTTACACACACACACACACACACACTTTAACTGCAAACAACAGTATTTGTTCGTTCTCCCTCCTCATCTTGTGCGGAACACTTCTGCAAGCGTCGTTCTTTACATTAATTATACTGTGTTGTTTGAGTTAAAATGGATATATGTGCGGCATGCGAAGGTGCCCCCTCAGGGCATTGGTTTTTACTCGTATGTAGGAGAATTAAGACTTCTGATTGATCGAGGTCCATGGTGTAGTGGATAGCATATCTGACCGGCAATCGGATGATCCCGGGTTTGATTCCCGGGTGGTACCTCATTTTTCATTTGTTCGTTCTCCCTCCTCATCTTGTGCTGAACGCTCTTCTACAAGCGTCGTTCTTTATATATATATATATATATATATATATATATATATATATATATATATATTGTCGTGAATATCTTAATATCTTTCTTCATTATTATAATTCATTATTTACTTTCTACTCTTTATTCAATTTCTCTTCTACCATTATTCATTCTCTCTACACTCGTTTTACTCGCTTTCCGCTGCTTTATAAATGAGTGGTAGCATGGCCGAAAGAAAACCGTTAACAATGCAAAGGGAGACTGGGGTTAATTATAATCTTCATTACACTTTTTACTATATTATTGCCGAAACAGACTTAGTTAAACGGGGTAATGCGAGGGAGGATTTAACGTTAACATTTTAGTCGGATAGAAAGACAAAAGAATATTCTAAATTTACAATTGCATCTTAACACGCAAAACACCAAGTTTCTAAGCTCACCGCTCTCCAATGACTGCCCTTTTTTGGGCATTTCTCGTCCCGCTTGGGCCAATTCTTAGTGTTGCCAATTTGTATTTTATAATTTTAATAAACAAACCATTATTTATCGTAATTTTACATTTATTAGTTATTCTTTATTAATTTCTTATAACCAAAACATTTTAATTTTTAATTAGACATTACTACAATATATATATATATATATATATATATATATATATATATATATATATATATATATATAATAAAACCTTTGGTTAGCTTTCGCGCGAATTGTTCATTCTGACGAAGGTCAAGCTTTTCACTCCACCTTAGACCTACAGTTTAACGTGGAACCCGAACCACGCCCCACCAGTAGCCCAGCGTCTAGGCCACCCAGGGTACCCATTTATCTACCAACCACTTTCTTTGTGTGGAGGATGAACAGCTGGGTTTTGCTGCGCGCCGGCTGCAGTCACCGGGGCCGATGGATTCAGTCAGCAACGCTAACCACTACACCACAGAAGCGTATATATATATATATATATATATATATATATATATATATATATATAAAAGCATTGTATAAACACAACTATTCTACTGCAGTTAAACAAAGTATGAAAAAGTTTGTAGCCTAAAATCAATTTTCAATAAAAAGAACAAGGGACAACATACTTGTGACGCATTTGTAAGAATGCTTTCAGATAGTTAAACGATAGCTATATGTATGCATAATGTGGACAAATAAAATGCTATTTACGAACATTTGAATTTGTTACCAAATTCTAGATTTGAACTAGAATGTTGGAGTTTTTGGTAAATTTTAGTGACGTTTCCAAACTTTTGAACAGTAACTTTGGTTAAACATTGTTTTGCTTCCGCCCGAATTGTTCATTCTGACGAAGGTCAAGCTTGTCACTCCCACCTTATACCTACAGTTTAATGTGGGATCCGAACTACGCCCCACCAGCAGCCCAGCGTCTTAACAACTTGGCTACCCAGGGTATCAATTTATCTACCAATCATTTTTTTTTTTTGTGTGGAAGGATGAACAGCTGAGTTTTGCTGCGCGCCGCCTGCTGTCACCGGGTCTCGATCCCGGGGCCGATGGATTCGTAGTCAGCGACGCTAACCACTAACACACACACACACACACACACGTGCTCCTCGGGGTGTAGTGGTTAGCGTCGTTGACTATGAATCCATCGGCCCCGGGTTCGAGACCCGGTGACCAGCCGGCGCGCAGCAAAACCCAGCTGTTCGTCCTTCCACACAAAAAAAGAATGGTTGGTAGATAAATGGGTACCCTGGGTAGCCTAGTGGTTAAGACGCTGGGCAGCTGGTGGGGCGTTGTTCGGATTGCATTCCACGTTAAACTGTAGGTCTACGGTGGAGTGAAAAGCTTGACCTTCGTCAGAATGAACAATTCGGGTGAAAGCTAACCAAAGGTTATATATAAACACACACACACACACACACACACACACACACACACACACACACACACACAGTTTAGTAAGTAAAATTACGTTGAACTGTTAACTTGTTCGTTAGATGTTTAGTATTTAATCAAGTGAAACGTAATTTGCTTTTGGTATAATGAATTGAAATCTAGACTTGGCTTTGTTTAGCCTTTAAAAATGTAATGAATGTATAATATTTAGATAGAAATAAAGCTTCTGGTATAGATTTTATTGAGGTCGTATCCTTTTATTAGGATCTGAAAAAAACATTGATTTTTTTCCTCTTATTTTCTAGGCGGAATTTCGGCTGGAAGCTCTTCTGCTGGGAGTATAAGTCTAGTTGGTTCTCCATCTTCCCTAGGAGGTGGGACCACCACAGTCACCACACCAACAGTTCCTCACCAAGGGCAGGTGTATTTTACAGCAGTTTCTGGAAGCAATAATACTCAACTTTTACAGCAGGTATGGTGATATTTGGGGGAGTTCAAGTTTGTTTTGCAAACCCTATTTTCAAATCTTAATGATCACATTGTCATTCATTGAAACTGAAATTTATCTTTAGCAAAATAAAAAATTAAAGTATCAGTTTTGTTTTCTTTTATGTACAAAGATGATATCAGAAGTATTAATGTAAAGTATTTTCTTTTTACAGCTTTTAAATTGTTCTAGAACACTTGGCAAAAATACTGGCGTGAAACTCTTGGGGCCGAGTCAAAGTACGGTGACCGGCAATAGGCAGACATTTGTATTGCAACAAGAAAAGGAACCTTCCTGACCTTCTGGTCCTGGGGGTCAATTGCCCCCTTTAGCATCTCCCGTTTGTCACTCTACTGCGAATGTCTTGCAGACTTCCAGCGTTCAAGCTTCCCCTAACCCAAACCTCCCTCAACTCGCCACAATTACTCTTCCATTCCTGGCCTCCGCCTATGCCATCAGCTCTTGTGCCACAACTACAGCCACCACCGTTTGCCTCAGTGCTTCCACCAACACTTTCCATAACAATAACTACGTGAAAGTGGGCGGAAGCGAGGCGTGGAACTCAGTGTGTGTTGGTGGCGTCTCTGACGGAATATGTCGCCTGATCCCAGATAAAAACGAGGCTGGAACCCTCCTGAACAAAATGGAATCCGAAGAAACGTTTGGCGAGGGGAGTAAAAGGGGAAAACTGGGAGCGGGAACGAGTACCACTCCTATTATGGTCGCTGCCCCTCATCATGCTCTGGTCCCAGAGAAGAAAAAAGTTACAACAATTCCCGAAGCCCTTCTCTTCTCTGCGTCGTGTTGGATGAATAATGAATGAAAACCTTGGGGCCAGATACAGTTTTTGTAGATGCTAATGGTTTCTAAGGGTCTCTTCATTTGGTCGCTAAGAATTTGAAAGCCTGGTGATATTACGGGACAATATCTTGTGTGATAAAAGCTATTCACTCGCTAACACTCGCGTTGAGGTTGTCGTAGCGATGCTTCTAACCATGACAAATGAAACCTTCGATAAGGTAATTCTCTCCCAATAGTAGTTGGCCCTTTATACGCTTAACTTGTATTGTGTGATACAAATGCATGCTGAAGAGACCACTCTTTATGTATCTGTGATTTTTTTTCTTTCTTTTTTTTTCCGTTCTCCAAAAGTACTGGAGTTAAAAGAGAAAGCTCTGCGACATTTCCATAGAAGCAGCTCTTGTTGGTGCTTCATATTAGGCACTTAAAATATTAAATAGTTTAAACAACATTAAGATGTTCAGACTTGAATGTAATTGCTATTATAATGGTTATTCTAGTCTTATTTTTTAATGCGTTTATCTTTTCATAATGTATATGTATCCATAAATGTATGCGCATATATATATATATATATATATATATATATATATATATATATATATATATATATATATTATATATATTTGTGTGTATGTTAATTGATGCATACTATATATGTATACATATAAACTATTAGCATTTCACACCCTGCCATTCTCAGATTGTAATATAAACAACTTTGAAAACAAACAAACACATTCCCTCTTACGTTACTGTGGCAATTGTTTTTCTTTTATTATTGACAAATTTGAACTTCAAAACTACTGTAAATATAGTGATGTGACAAGATATTTTTTGGTATACGATTGATTTTTATATGAAAATAAAATAGGGATCATTTATTATGTAAATGAATATTCACTATATTCATTGGACTTTGAGGTTATTTAAAGGTATTTTCAATTCTACGAAGAAATTATTTTAATTAATATAACAACTTGCATTCAAATGCTTCAGTAATCGTCACAAATAGTTTGCAATATTGATCAGAATCCTTAGTTAGGAAATTTTCAATATTTTTCATTCAATAGATATTTTGTATAAGTTCAAGATGCGTGTGTATAGGTATTTGTACACTTACTGTGTGTACAGAGTACAACGTCTGTACACATACCGGGTTGTCTTGTAAATAATAACCCATCAAAGTTGGTTTAGTTCTTTGAAGAGCAATTTTAAGTTGTGTGAGAAATAGAATCTAATATGTTATTAATATTGCTCAATTCTAAGTATTATTATTATCATTATCATTATTATTATCATTATTATTATTATCATTGAGAGCTGAATTATTTTTACAAGTACTTATTTCCAGTTTAAAGAAAATCATTTAATTTTCTCAACAACATTTAAATTTTTTTTTCATATAAATATTATAATTATTTAGGTTTATTCTTCCTTCTGTGCAAGGACATTATTATTATTATTATTATTATTTAATTCTAATGAGATGGCAGCATGTGAAATTAAATTTACATTGGTTGTGTTATTATAGGATATAAGGTAAAAAAAATTAATTGAAATTTCGTAAATTTTTCTTATTTATATAGATTCATATATTTTATATATTTCTCTATGAAGTTACTTAAAAAGCTGTTTGAAATTTCTCTGAGAGCATATATATATATATATATATATATATATATATATATATATATATATTTCATTCTTCCCATTCATTATTGCATATCTTTTTGTTGTTTCAGGTGGTAACGTTTCACTTCTTCATTTGACCTATTCAGTACTCAGGAATTACTTTCAGAATACAGTTCTCCCCCCATCCCCTCCTTTTTTTTTCTTTTTTTTCCATGTTTTTTCTTTCATGTATTCAGTACTATTACAGTTGAATTTGGTATCTCAAAAAATGTCCATTGAAATCAAAGTTTTTATTTATATTAGTGTTAAGTTACCTCTTGAAAAAAGGGTATGAATTGATAGAAAAATAAAAAAAAAGTCATTTGTACAATTATTTTTTATCTTTTACAATTTTAGCACAAATATTTATTTTAAAAGCTGGAAAGTATTATACAGTTGTAGATTTTTATCAGTTACATAATTTTTATATAGCTAATTTAATATATTCGTCAATTATGGTTAGGAATTATTTTAATTTTTAAAATAATTTTATTCCAATTTACAGCATTGATTGATGTGAAATCGTACGTACATACATACATACATTTGGTTCACCGTTCTGTGTTCAAAATCACTTTCTTCGTCTCATATTTTTTTAATATTAGCAAACTTATTATTGTTAGAAATGTAAAATATATCCGTGGTGAAGGAGAGAATTGTTAAATGAATTATATATACATAGATTTATTAATGATGCCCAATGTACAGTGTTATATACTGTATGGTGCTCATGTTGACCTACATGAATGGTGGTGGTCATGTATTATCTGTAGTGATTCTAAATCAACCAGACTAAAACTAATGAATTATGACTTGCTAGGCAATTACTCTTTCCTCGAGGGAAGTTTATTTGTATACTGTTTCATCACAAAGTTATTTGGATGATGTACCAATTTTTAAGATACTTCATTCAATTAATTGTAATGAAAACCCTGTAATAATTCACTACTATCGGAACCCAAGTGTGTACTATCCTGTACAGGAATAATACTAAGGATGTAAATGAATACTTAAAAAGAAATGCTCAGAAATCAATCTCATTAACAGTGTGTATGGTTGTAAAGTATTGTAAAAATAATAATTTATAATAAATTGATTCTCAGTACAAAATAAAAGGTTTCACTCGACTTCCAGTTACTTCAAGTCACTTCCCAAAACAAAAGGGTAAGCTGTTACCCACATAAAGCGAGTCGTAGGCGAATAAGTTAAAAGAAGAATAAAATGTAGAAATTTCATTATCAGGTTTAATTACTATTCAAATATACTCAATCTTTCCGTTTAGTCATGAGATAAAGACTAAAATGTCGTAACAATATTCTATTTCTTGGGTCAGGCGATAAAAGGTTAAGGAGGAACAATTTAACTGCTCACTACCCAAAAGCACGAGATGAAAATAGAAAATCTGAGTGAATTCTTTGATGTAGAATATAACACACCCACTCAAGAACGGATTTGCAGACGAAACTATTAACTGATATCGTATTCTCGGGACGAAACATAGTTGGGGTATCATCACAAAATTCAGCGTACATGGAATGCAGTAGTAGTACAGTATACTTACTATAGAGAAAATCAATTGACGCAGGACGGCAAATTCCACTCCCATTAAAGAACGCGAAAGTTGCTCTCTTATTCACAAGAGGTAATAGGAATTATCGCCCAGTAGCACTCGTCTCCCACTTTATAAACTGCTTTGAATGGGCAATTAGTGACAAAATTACTTACTACCTACAAGAAAGGAAATTATTTTATCCGAGGCAACATAGACGCGGGGCTAGAGGATCATGACTTACAGTTATTAGACTATCAAGAGAAAATACTGGAAGCATTATGTCGACGTAAAAATATAGATATAACAAGCGGTAGCTCGCTATCGCCCTCCGGGCAGGTAGCAGTACATGTCACAGCTAGCTGTATATCCTAATACGGTTTAAAATTGAATGGATAATAATTTTTTTTTTTCACTTTTTCATGTATTTTTTTTTTTATTGGTTGTAGATTTAAAATTATATTATATGAGGCCCTCATAGGAAGAAGTGGCTAAGCGACAAAAGTAAAAAAAAAACAACCCATTTACCCCCCCCCCCCCCCTGCTTCACATCCGATTGAGTATCAAGATTTGTGAAGCTTAAGATTTTCATGGCTGTTTTCTTTTCTATAGTTTTATTGACCTTGTAATAGACATTAAATAGCTCGTACTCGGCCGCGGAGTGACCTAGGACCGGGAAACTTGACAGAGCACATCGGCAGCTCATGGGCTATCAGTTGGTGGTGGTTGCAGAATTTTCTGATGTGCCGTTTAGTCTGTGCACGGTTCCGAAGAAAGCGGACACACACACACAGATACTTTTTAGCTCAATAGTATATTGGATATGTACTGATGTTGTTAAAGCCTTTAATAAATGGGATTAAAGCACACAAATTTAAGGAAACAAAAGAATTACTGGAAAGCTGGGATGATGTGTATTTAATTTTCTGATCCAAAGAACAAGAGTTGCAGACAAAAACAACCTGGATATAAAATACAGAATGTAATAGAGAGGAGAAAAAGTAGAAAACTAAAGTGTACACATTCATTCACCCCGAAGGAAAAAAAAACGCACAATGGTGCTCAAGCGCTTTCGTCTAATGACATCCTCAAGAACACTGAGGATGTCATTAGTATGCTTGAAGATGTCATTAGACGAAAGCGCTTGAGCACCATTGTTTTTTTTTCTTTCGTGATTATTTTATATACTGTATATATAATCAGGGATGGGAAACTGATAAATTTTTAACTCTAGTTTTTTATTTCGGTTTAAGTTTGCAAAAATATCGATTTCAGTTTCGATTTAAGTTTTTAATATTTTTTCCATTTTTCGATTCGAATTTTATATTTTTCGGTTCGATTCAAATTAAATTTCGATTCCAGTTTTTTTTCAGATTTCTTTAAAAATTTCTTTGTACAATTTATATTATTTTTTGTGGTGTACCATACTGACAAATTCAGATTTAATTTTATATTTGTATTTGTATTCGATTTCTGTTCTCCAAAGAGAGAATTTGCTGTAGTAACTATCTTTACTTTTGTATGATTAAACATGTAAGCATCTATAACCAACTGAATCAGCACGAAACATCTTTTTTTTAATTATTCGCTTCATTTCTTTAACAAAGTTTTATTTAACAAACTTTCAATTCGAAATGTTTTATTAATTCGTACGCTTAAATTTTAAAGGACACGACATGTATAAAATATATAAATAATAGTTTCAGCTACGTTATTTTCTACATCGAATTAAAGGATAAATGGATATTTTAAATCCATACAAATAATAATTGACGTTATTTATATTTTTTTGCAATCCAAATGCTCCTCAAAACTGAAACGCAAAAATCTTATTTTTAATCTATTCCAATTCAGATTTCAGTTTTTGATTGTTTTTCAATTTCAGTTCGAATTTCGATTTTAGTTGTCAGAAATTTTTTTTTAGTTTTTTCAATTTCATTTCATAAAATAATATCGGTTTTTATCAGTTTATCGATTCCAATTCGATTCAGTTTCCCATCCCTGATTATATATATATATATATATATATATATATGAATAGAAACGACGTAAGTATTAAGGAACGTTTCACACGAAGAGAAATCACGAATAAATGAAAAATGAGGCGAACCGCCCGGGAATCGAACCCAGGGCCTTCCAATTGCCGGTTGGATTGGAAGGCCCTGGGTTCGATTCCCGGGCGGTTCGCCTCATTTTTCATTTATTCGTGATTTCTCTTCCTCGTGTGCAGAAACGTTCCTTAATACTTACGTCGTTTCTATTAATTTATATACTGTACATATATATATATATATATATATATATATATATATATATATATATATAACCTTTTGATGGTTTCGAACGACGTTCAGGATCAACCTGCGGTAGACTCTTCTGCAACATCCCTCATTTGCGCATTTGCAGGATTTGGTGGAGGAGAGAACTGGTTTCCGTTCTCATGCCCTCGTAGGTAGCCACGCATGACTTAGCACAAAAACCTGTCCAGCTGCTTCTTGAAAGTATTTAGGTTGGTGTGCTGGAGGTTCCTCAGTTCTTTGGGCAGTACAGTGAAAAGTTTCGGGCCTCGTATGCTGAGGGTATTTTCCATTCTCGTTTTCATAGCCCCCTGTCCCCTCTTCCCACCGCAGCTGGGACAGTACAGAATTGAAGTTGAATAACCCTTATTGATAAAATAAATACAACTATAATTTTTGTTTCTGGTTTAACATAAATAATTGTGAAATTGGACTTTATTTAATTTGGCCCTTCAGCTTTAGGCTTTATTGGGTTTTTTATTAAAAATAAAAGTTATTATTAATTAATAATATATAAATCATGAATAAGGATTATTAGAGTATACAACAACAACAACAACACTACTACTACTACTACTACTACTACTACTACTTACTGAGCGGACGCATTCCCTGGCTCTCTGACATTGTTTCTACTTTTGGATATTGCCGATTAATTTACTTTTGGAAAGTTCTGAATTTTATATACTTGCGTTTATATTAATTGTTATAGTTGAGTAACTGAATATTAGTGGTTTTTAGCGATTTAGAAGTTTTCATAGCGTGCCGGCTTAATTTAACTTAAACTTGTGACGGTTATAAACGTTAACTACTTTAACTTGCGCGACATTTTAAGGATTACAATGGCGGTCCTATGGCGATTACCGAGATCGGTTTGTTTCTGTTAGAAAATCTAGAAGAGGAAGAACCATTGTTGTCCCAAGGCGATATGATGACTAAGCTGATTGATGCAGCATTGCTTGTATATATTAAGTTAAGGTGTATATATATCCATCTCATAATTGTAAGGTTAGTGAAAAATTCACTTAATAAGAGCTAGCATTTTTGGGTTCTTGTGGCATCAGTGTTTGGGATGCTGGTGGCATCATTTGGGGCGCTGCGCGTCTTTTCTACTCGTTTGTGGGATGTCGTACGTACAGGGTGTGGTCTTGTAGAGAGCTCTCTTGCAATTCAGTTTGGTTGTTTAGATACAAGATTGTTGCACCGTGCAATAGTCCAGGTTGCGTTGTTGTTGCAAGGTTGAGAAAGAAGATCATAAATAGTACCCTTTTTGTTTACATTAAAATTCATGTAACAAAGGTCTAAAGTAGGCCCGCATCGAGTCAGCAACCCTGAGGTTACCCTGAGGTAGGACCTAATAGGATCTCAAATCCGTAAGTTTTAATTTAGCTTAACTTGGGCTTCAGATAGAACTGGCCCTTTAGAATTTGGCCGTTCACGGCTCAGCTGGGATTTTGAACCCGACAAATAAATAAAATAACATGGTCCTTCAGAACCGGATTCTACCCCAAGACTGAGTCAGTGACTATTTTTCGGCAAAGTTCTGATTGTGCAAATTGTAGCCCAAGTTAGGCCTAGACGGGTTGAGTATTATTGAATTAAGGTCCCAGGGTAGAAAGTTTGGTAGCCCAATTGCGAAACTTGGCCAGTCGTCTGTCGTTGTTTTGGCCTACATTTTACCGTTTTGGTTAATTTTGGGTTATTATTGAATTAAGGTCCCAGGGTAGAAAGTTTGGTTGCCCAATTGCGAAACTTGGCCAGTCGTCTGTCGTTGTTTTGGCCTACATTTTACCGGTTTGGTTAATTTTGGGTTATTATTGAATTAAGGTCCCAGGGTAGAAAGTTTGGTTGCCCAATTGCGAAACTTGGCCACTTGTCTGTCGTTGTTTTTGGCCTACATTTACCAGTTTGGTTAATTTGGTTTATTATTCGTAGGCGAAGGTTGCAGACCAGTGCGCCAGTTACTTGGGTGGAAAAATTGGTATTCCATACTGGTGTTGGTTAGTACCCCACCTAGCAATTCAGTTTATTTGAAAGTAAAATTTACGTTTGATCAGTTCGGTTAAGTATTTCTGCCAATTCAGCTTATTTGGCATTGAGCCCAATTGTTGTTTGCATTGAAGATGAGTGCATCTGAACTGAACAAATTTATAAAAGGAGAAGCGCCTACAAAGGTCTAATTACAAAGGTCATTGCCACTATAGATTCTGCCATAGAGCAAGAGGATTTACGCTTAGTGACTGCGCAACTTTCCATATTAGAAACTAAAAAGGTTGCTCTAAGTGAGGTAAATGTTAAAATTGAGGCTCTTATAGAAGAGGATGAAATAGAAAATAACATAATTTACTTTGAAGAGATTATTGATGATATAATTAACGTAGGCCTCCGAGCAAAAGAGTTTAGTAGCTCAGTACAGTTAGAGACCAGGTCTGATAATGAAACACAACACTCAAAAAATGATGTTTGTGAAGTTAAGGTTAACAGATCTGTAGTTCAATTACCGAGGCTTGTACTCAAAACATTTTCTGGGAGTATTCAGGAATGGCAAGGATGGGCAGACAGTTTTCAATCAGCAGTTCATTCTAGTCAAGTGTTAAGTGCCGTGGAGAAGTTTAATTATTTGCGGTCGCTCTTGGAAGGGGAGGCAGCAAAGACTATAGCAGATTAGCATTAACAGAGGCTAATTATAATGTGGCTTGGGATATATTAAAGAAACGGTTTGGTAAGCCAGAGATCTTAATTAAAAGCCACCTCCGTGCACTTTTAGCTCTACCTCCTGTTAATAATCCTAATAGTGTCAAGGAGTTACGGCAGTTATATGATGAATTTGAAATTAGAACTAGGTCCCTGGACAACTTGGGTGTAGGAATGGAAAAGTATGGTATAATGTTGGTTCCTACACTGGAGTCTAAATTGCCTAGCTCAATTTTGCTTGAATTAAGTAGGGGACACTCTGCAGAACATGTGTACATCCCCCTTCAGCAGATGTTAAGTCTTTTAGGCACAGAATTAGCAAGACGAGAGGGAGTTGAGTTTGCACAGTGGGATGGTAAATAAGGGGACAAAGGCAGGCACAGCACCAAAGTTTCCCCAAAAAGGAATAGCCAGGTACAGTGTCAGCTCTACATGCCTCCTCTGAGAATAAATTAAAGGGAATCAAGGAATGCATATTTTGCGAAGGCAACCACAAGTCATATAAATGTGAGGTGGCTGAGGCCTTACCCTTTGAGGAGAGAAAGGACAGGGTAACTAAGTCCACAGCATGTTTTAAATGTTTTTTGAAAGGTCATAGAGCAAGGTTTTGTAAGTTTAAAATTTTGTGCAAAAAATTCATGGTAGGCATCAGCCATTATTGTGTGAAAACACTCTTAGTAGGCCTACCCCAGAAGTAGAGACATCAGTGGCACATGCCACTGCTATGCAAGGGAGTAAAAGTAAAGGGGGATTATTGCAAACAACTGCAGCCTTATTAATTGGGAATGAGGGAGAAGCTACTGTAAGAGTGTTGTTTGATAGTGGTAGCCAGTGTAGTTTTATTAAGACCAGAATTTCCAGAAAATTGAAGTTTAAAGAACTTAAGAGGGAAAATTTAAGAATTTCTGGGTTTGGGAGTTCCGTTCAAAACCGAACCAAATTTAAGAAGGTAGAAGTTCTGGTTAAAGGGTTGTTACCGCAAAGTCCCACTATCAGGTCCAAGCTGTAGAGATTGAGGAACTTCGTGCTCCAGCACTACTTGTTTAGATATGGCATGTGTCCAAGAATTGCAAGTTAAAGGAATTAATTTGGGCAAATAATAAGTTTGAGGGAACAGAAGATATTAGTCTTTTGATTGGAGCTGACTATATATTGGGACTTCATCACTGGTAATATTGTCCGTACATCTCAAGGCCTGGTAGCTATTGAAAGTACAAGCTAGGCTGGATGCTACATGGTAGCTATTGCAATGAAATGGAAATTAAGGCTCTTTTTGTTAAGATTGAGGAGAACAGCCATGGTCTGGAAAGGCATTTGAAAGCGTTTTGGGAACTTGAATCTATTGGCATAAGGACAAACAGGCAAGTACAGTGAACAATGATGTTTTAGAGCAATTTTGAAAAAGGGATTGGGTTTAGAGATGGTTGCTATGAAGTTGGCCTACCATGGAAGGATTCTTGCAAACCCGGTTCAAACCTTCAGCTAGCTAATCGGAGGTTGGAGACTTCATTGTACAGGCTAAGAAAAAATGAGTTGTTTTTAATTGAATACAATGAGGCCATCCTAAGTTATGTAAGGGAGGGCTATGCTGCAAAGGGTGCAAGGTGAGCTGGTGAGGCCAGGAGGCACATTTATCTGCCACACATGCAGTGGTACGGCGAGACAAAACTACCACCAAACTGAGGGTAGTTTTTGATGGCTCAGCCAAGGACAAAGGTGGTGTGTCCTTGAATGACTGTTTGGATGCTGGGCCAAATTTAAATGCAAATTTATTTTCCTTGTTACTGAGATTCAGGTTTGGTAGAGTAGCATTGACTGCAGATGTGAAGCAAGCCTTTTTGCGGATAAAGTTAAAACCAGAGGACAGAGATGCAGTAAGGTATCTGTGGGTGGATACGAAAGACTTGTTGGAAAATGAACCTAAGGTTCAAGCATATAGAATGAAGTCGGTGTTGTTCGGCCTCAGCTCTAGTCCATTTCTGTTGGCAGCTACTATGCAGTACCATTTTAAGAAATATTCTGAAGTCTATCCTAACACTATTGAACACATAAGGAAAAATTTTTATGTTGATGATTTGCTATGTTCCGTGGATAATACAGAAATGGCTAAACAGATATTCATGGAGGCTAGAGCTATAATGAGGGAGGCTGGCATGGAGCTTAGAAAATGGCAGACCAATCATTCGCAATTACAAGAGTTTATGAGTCATTCCTCTGTAGTACCTGATGCAGCAGAAAGTATGGAGGATTCTGGTATTAAGGAGTTGTGGGCAATAGACGCAAAGGTGCTAGGCATTGTTTGGCAGCAAGATGATGATTTGTTTACCTTCAATGGGAAATCTTTAGTAGAGCTGGCTGAGAATGAGACAAGGTGGACAAAACGTACAGCTCTTAGTTTGGCTTCAAAGGTCTTTGATCCTCTTGGATTCCTGGCTCCATTTGTGATAAAGTAAAAAATTTGGTTTCAGAGCCTCTGGGAAATTGGACTTGGTTGGGACCAAGAGTTACCTGATCATATGGTGGTAAAGTGGGAATATTGGTTCAAAGAATTGGCACATCTTGGAGACATTGAAATCCCAAGATGGTACTTTGGAGAGTTGAACAATAGTCCAGACAATTTGGAGCTGCACATCTTTTGTGATGCAAGTGAGGAAGCCTATGCAACTTGTATTTATATAAGAGGCGCATTGCAAGAGGAAGTAAGTTGCAGGTTGGTTGCTGCAAAGAGTAGAGTAGCACCTTTGAAAAGGCTTTCTGTTCCAAGGTTGGAATTGATGGGTGCCGTTATTGCTAGTCGGCTTGCAATTACAGTGCGAAAGTCTTTGGCCCTCTATGAAATTCCAAGCTATTATTGGACAGACTCCACTATAGTTTGGCACTGGTTAAGAAGTCAGGCAAGGAAATGGAAACCATTTGTTGCCAATAGGGTGGAGGAAATTCAAGCGCACACAGATCCCAAGCAATGGAAGCATTGTCCAGGCATCCAAAACCCTGCTGATTTACCAACACGAGGAATTTCGGTGAAAGATCTTTCACAGTCAAGTTTGTGGTGGAATGGGCCAGAGTGGCTAAAACTTGGAAGTGAAAACTGGCCTTCTAATCAGCCTATTGTAGGAGAATGCCAGGCTGAAGAAGCATGGGTGAGTGAGGTGAGAAAATGTGCTGTGAACAGTTGTCAAGTTATGCAGCAGGACCCCATATTGAGGCTTGAGGACATTAGCAGTCTGAAAAGATTGTTAAGAGTGACAGCATGGGTATATAGATTTACCAACAACATTAAGGGAGAAACAAGAAGGGAAGGAATTCTGAACAGTAATGAGATTCAGCAAGCCAGGAAATACTGGGTGGTATATATGCAGAAGGAAAAATTTGGTGAAGAGAGAGAATTGCTCACCAGCCATCCATTACAGGTTCTACCAACACATTCTGCGCTCAAGGTTTGGATGTGTTTTTGGATCAGGATTTATTGAGAGTAGGAGGTAGACTACAGTTTTCTGGGCTTCCAGAGGAGAAAAGACATCCAATTTTGCTACCTTCTGGGGGGCACTTTGTGGGCCTTTTGATCCTGGATACTCATCATAAGCTGTTACATGCTGGAGTTAGAGAAGTGATAATAGAGATCAGACAGCAATTTTGGATTCCCAAAATTAGACAAGTAGTAAAAAAGGTCTTGCATAAATGTGTGGTTTGCAAGCGTTGGAGTGCAAAGCCTTATTATGAAAAGGTGGCTCCACTTCCAAGAGAACGGTGTGTCTATACTGCCCCATTTGATGTAGTGGGAGTAGACTTTGCAGGGCCAGTCTATGTGTATGAGCGAGGGGAGTCTAATAAAGGTTATATATATCTTTTCACCTGTGCTACCACCAGAGCAATCCATTTGGAGTTGGTAAGCAACTTAAGTAGTGATGTATTTCTTTTGGCCTTTAAAAGGTTTGTGAACAGAAGGGGTTTCCCAAATAAAATCATATCGGATAATGCAAAAACCTTCAAAAAGGCTGCAAAGGAACTCCAAGAAATTTGGTCCTTGCTAAAAGAGGAAGGATTCCAATCCTACTTTTCACACCAAGGGGTACAGTGGGAGTTTATTGTTGAGAGGGCACCATGGTGGGGAGAATTTTGGGAAAGGCTAGTGAGAAGTGTAAAGTGTCCATTAAAGAAACTTTTAGCTAATGCTCATTTGAGCAAAGAAGAATTCTGCACTGTTTTATGTGAAGTAGAAGCAATGGTGAACAGTAGGCCTATCACTTTTGTTTACAACAGTATGCAGGATGCAGAGCCATTGACACCAAATCATTTTCTTTGTGGTAAACGATTAACATCAAGCCCCAGTGTGCCAGAAGACTTGCAGCCTATCCAGAGCACTCAAGGAGAGTTAACCAGACGGTTCAGGTACCTTGAAGAGCTACAAGATCAGTTATGGAAGAGGTGGCAGATGGAATACTTGCCAGAACTCAATTATTACCCATCAGGCAAGGTAAAGGGCTCCAATGCAAATTGTATCAAGGTGGGAGACGTGGTAATGATTGGGGATGAAAGACCAAGGCAATGCTGGAAGCTTGGCATAATTGAAGAGTTGTTTGTTGGCAAAGACAATTTAGTTAGGTCTGCACTGGTAAAGACTTCAGGAGGAAAGTTAAAGAGACCTATACAAAAACTCTATGCTTTAAAAATCAGCAAAAACACAGATAGTCAAGATGAAACATTTGAGTTACAGCCTCATGGAGAAGGCTTGGCTAACCTTGCGGAAGGTAACGACAACAATGCCTCTTCGGTGGGGAGTGTTAGAAAATCTAGAAGAGGAAGAACCATTGTTGTCCCAAGGCGATATGATGACTAAGCTGATTGATGCAGCATTGCTTGTATATATTAAGTTAAGGTGTATATATATCCATCTCATAATTGTAAGGTTAGTGAAAAATTCACTTAATAAGAGCTAGCATTTTTGGGCTCTTGTGGCATCAGTGTTTGGGATGCTGGTGGCATCATTTGGGGCGCTGCGCGTCTTTTCTACTCGTTTGTGGGATGTCGTACGTACAGGGTGTGGTCTTGTAGAGAGCTCTCTTGCAATTCAGTTTGGTTGTTTAGATACAAGATTGTTGCACCGTGCAATAGTCCAGGTTGCGTTGTTGTTGCAAGGTTGAGAAAGAAGATCATAAATAGTACCCTTTTTGTTTACATTAAAATTCATGTAACAAAGGTCTAAAGTAGGCCCGCATCGAGTCAGCAACCCTGAGGTAGGACCTAATAGGATCTCAAATCCGTAAGTTTTAATTTAGCTTAACTTGGGCTTTAGGTAGAACTGGCCCTTTAGAATTTGGCCGTTCACGGCTCAGCTGGGATTTTGAACCCGACAAATAAATAAAATAACAGTTTCTTTTGTGATTTAAGGGAAGAGATAGTTGATCTGCTATAGTCCTGGAGCCTCACCCTACCAGGACAAGAAACTACGTAACCTTGTCGAGGTGTAGCAGCTTAAACCGACTGGAATGTCTGCCTGGAAATCTGGAAGGAGATTTCTGTAACCTGCCGGGGGGCAAGAGGCATCCGGAAGGTGCTAATTAGTAGTTTCAAACAAGCCAAGAAAGGCCTAGCAAGCCTCTGGTGGTTTTTGCTTTGCTCAAGTACAACGCAGAGAGCCTCGGAACGGACGGACCACGGTTACGACTTTGGCGCGAAAACGGACTTTCTTTTGGATTGCTACAATAAATGTCGGAGCACTTACAGATAAATGCGAAGAAATAGTTGAGTTCATGGAATCGAAACCCATACATATTATGGGAATCGCAGAAACCAGATGGAGAGGTGAAGGAACCAAAGTACTGCACAATGATTATAAGTGCATATACAAAGGAAGAGAAGAGGATACCAGATTGGGTGTGGCAATTATACTGTCCCCCCGATTTTCTGAACATGTTGCTGAAGTGATAATGAAGAGTGAGAGATTGATGGGAGTGACCCTGAGCCTAAACGGAGAGACTATCTGTAATCCAGGCATATGCACCGCAGAGTGGAAGATCACAGGAGGAAAAGGAAACTTTTTATGAGGATCTTCAGGGAATGATAGACGGGTTGCCTTATGGATCAAGAATTTTGATGGGAGACCTAAATGGCCATGTGAGTGGAGATCGAAGCGGAAATGAAGACGTGATCGGGGCATTTGGTGTGGGAGAGAGAAATTTGGAAGGAGAAATGCTGGTAAATTTTTGTGCAAGAAATGTTCTTAGTATAATGAACACATTTTTTAAGCACCAGGAATCATATCTCTATACGTGGTATGGATGGAATAGTAGAACCGGAAATTATGATAAGAAGTCTCAGATACATTTTATTGTGGTGGATAAAAAGTCATTGGTGAAAGATGTAAGAGCAGTACCATCTGTGTCTTTTGACTCGGATCATAGACTTGTTAAAGCCAAAATTTTGCTTTCAGTACCACAAAATATAAAAAAAGCCTAGAAGGAGGAGTGTGCACGGAGAATATACCAGAAAAACTGGAAGAGATTAGAATTAGAACTGAGGAGGCTTTCGGACAAAGGGTAGCTACGGAAACAGTGGAGAAGGTTTGGGTTGAGTTTAGGAGAACGCTGGAAGGAATACAGCGAGATGTGATTGGAGAAAGGGCAGTTGGAGGGTCAAAAAAGAAAAAGACGGCATGGTGGACCCAGGAGGTAAAGGAGGCAGTGACAGATAAAATGCGTGCTTTTAGGAGATGGCTTAAGGATAGAAATGAGCAAACAAGGCAAGAATATGTCCAAATGAGAAACCACACCAACGAGGTTCAAAGAAGAGCGAAACGCTCTGTGTGGGAGAAAATAGGTAGACTTAGAAGAGGATTTTCAAGGCTCGAAGAATTTACTGTATATCATGGCTAAGAAGTATAAAAATGGAGAAAGCAAGAAAACAACATTGGCGATTAAAAATGCACATGGTGAAGTCCTCACTGATAAAAGCGAGGTGGCCGCACGCTGGAACGAATACTTTAGACATCTTTTGAATAACGAGAACCAATATGATGAGGAGAGACGGGAAGAGCGGGTAAATCATGAGGAGCATGAGGGGGACAGAGAGGTCACTAGAGAGGAGGTTATTCAAGCACTAAAAAGGATGAAGAATAATAAAGCTCCCGGACCGGATGCAATTGTCACAGAAACACTAAAAGCAGCTGGTGACCCTGCTGTGGACTGGCTGCTAAGCATTTTCGGGTGGTGTGGTCGCAGGGAATTGTACCGGCAGAATGGAGCAGAGCAATTATATGTCCTATATATGAAAAGAAGGGAAGTGAGCAGGAATGTCAAAACTACCGTGGCATATCTTTGATGTCATGTGGCAAAAATATATGAAAGGATTTTGGAACATAGAATACGAAACATACTGGAACCTGGGTTACTGGAGTATTAATGTGGCTTTCGTGCAGGCCGGAGTACTATAGATCAAATTTCAGCCATAAGACAATATCTTGAGAAGAGCCGAGAATTCAATTTGGACCGCTTCATATGTTTTTTGGATTTGGAGAAGGCATTTGATAGTGTGCCCAGGGAGAAGCTGTGGGTGGTTCTGAATAAGAGAGTGCCACCCAGGCTTCTGAGAGCAGTAATGAGCACTTATAGGGTCTCCCAGAGCACGGTGGTGGGATCGGAGTGGTTTGATGTAAGTACAGGAGTTAAACAAGGGGGTGTTCTGTCACCCACTTTATTTATTGCCTACATCAAAAGGGTTATGGAACACATAACTGAGGAAATTGAAGAGGAAATAGAAATTTTTGGATATGCTGATGATGTAGCTGTTGGAACTAACACAGCACAATCCCTGGAGAGAATTATGCAGAGGTGGGATGAGAGATTGAGGGAGTATGGACTGAAACTGAATTATGATAAAACTGAATATGTGGTGGTAACGAGGGGAGCGAATGAAGATGGAATTTTTGTTGGAGGAAGGGAAATGAAAAAGACGGACACATTTAAATACCTTGGTAGTGTGATAGCAAATGATACGGGTATGGATGCAGAGGTGAATGAAAGAATTGCTAAATATAGCAGAAATGTTTCCTTCCTGTACCCCCCTATTGAAAGATCAAAACATCCCTAAAAAGGTAAAGACGCATATATACTCAACAATATTGAAACCAATGTTACTATACGGCAGCGAGACTTGGGCCCTAAACACAAGGACGAGGGGAAAACTGCAAGCAGCTGAAATGAGGGTCCTGAGATTGATAGAAGGAGTAAGTAGACTGGATAAAATGAGGAACACTGAAATAAGAAAGCGATTGGGTGTAACTTCGGTTAATGAGAATATTGAGAGGAACCAACTGAGATGGTACGGGCATGTCCAACGAATGCCGATTGAAAAGGACAGCAAGAAGAATGCTGGAATGGGCCCCTCAAAACAGAAGACCAGTTGGAAGACCCAAGATCTGATGGATGGATAACATCAAGAGTGCTGTCGAGAAGTGTGGAATCAGTCTCCAACGGGCGAACTTGATGTGAGGAGATCGTGAGGCATGGAGGGGTCTCGTCCGAGGGCTTCCAACTGACAGACCGCTTTAGGTCTACCAGGCGCCTGGTAAGAAAGGTAAGAAAGATAGTTGATATAAAACGTAGTGTACGCGAGGTGACGGAAAGATTTGCAATGCTTGATGAGGGCAGTGGTAGTGTTACAGTTGACGAAGGCCGAACCTATATTAACGATGAAGACGTTAGTAATTTGAAGGGTGAGGTGAGGAACATAGTTTCTAGTATAGGTAGCTTATCGGGAAGGTTTGACAGAGTTAAGGAAGGGGTTACGGTTGGCCCGAGATTAGTAGACGAGGAGGGATTTAGAGAAGTTAAGGGTAGAGCTAGGCCACGTACGTTAGGTGATAGGAATCCCCCCCCCTATCGAGGTTTAGAACCCTTTCACCCAGTTGGATAGGGATGTGAACGAGGGGGAAACTATTTTAATTGGGGACTCCTTAGTGCGTCATATGAATAAGGAGTTCGTTGAACGGAATCCAACGAAGAGGAGGAGGGTCTATCTACCAGGGGCCAGGGTTGACAGAATTAGAGACGAAGTAGATAGGATTGATGTTGCCTCCCGTCACTCGATGTTGGTGACGATGGTAGGGGGCAACGACTTGTATAGGCCCGATACGAGAGTGCCTGACCTTTTGGAGAGATATAGGGGGTTAATTAGGTCCCTGAAGGCAAGGTCAGATAGGTCTTTAGTTCTAGGTATTACCCCTAGGCATGGTTTGGGTCTTAGGATTACGTAAAAAACAATATTTTTTAATACTAAACTAGAAGAGATTTGTGCTCAGGAAAATGTACCCTTCGTAAAGCTGTGGTCAGAATTTAGTGATCCTAGCCTTTTTATAAAAGATGGGGGTGCATTTCAATGAAATAGGGAATGCTAGGCTAGGTAGGTTAATCGATGAGAACGTTCGAAAGCTGTATAGGTCGAAGCCTTCTTTAAACGTTGTGGGTCCGGAAACGCCGGCCCGACGTGAAAAATAGTTTAAAACGCCGATCCGTGGTAAAAAAAATAATTTGCGATATGCGTTGAAGTTAGGGCGCGTAGTATTAGCTTTAATTTTGTTGTTGCTTATAGACCTCCCGTTCAACCCCTCGATACCGATACTAGATTTT
Source organism: Bathynomus jamesi (assembly GCA_023014485.1). Taxonomy (NCBI): domain Eukaryota; kingdom Metazoa; phylum Arthropoda; class Malacostraca; order Isopoda; family Cirolanidae; genus Bathynomus; species Bathynomus jamesi. The sequence goes on from JAJOZX010014242.1 coordinate 62,249, forward strand.
ACTCACTTCTTGGTAACTTTATTAATAATCGGGATAGTATAATTGTCGGAGACTTTAACTGCCCTAATATTAATTACGAGACTTTTATTGGTAATGATGAGGGTTTGAAATTGATTGAGTTCATGGAAGATAATTTTTTACGACAGAGGTATACCGAACCAACGCGCGGTGACAATATCTTAGACGTGGTGATGATGAACGACGATAATATAGTCGAAGGTTTAGAAGTAGGTGAGAGTTTGGGATGTAGTGATCACCAAATTATTAGGTTTAAGCTATTGACAGAAAACAGTAAGAATAGTAACGTAATAGAAGTCCCCGATTTTCGTAGGATTAATTTTGATAGTTTTGCGGACAGGATGAGAGTAGTGGACTAGGATAATTTATTTATTTTCACTGGGAGGCGTTTAAAGAAAGTTTTATGAATATCGAAAGGGAGTTTATTCCTCGTAGGCCCAAGTGGTGGACTAGGGAAATAAGTGAGTTCATAAACGAGCGTAACAGAGCGTATAGACTTAATAAGCGCAATGGCACGGTAGCTAACTTTAATAGATATACTCGAGCTTAAACGTCAGGTTAAAAGATCTGTTATGAATGCTAAGCGTACTTTAGAGATACTTATAGCTGCGGATAGTAACCATAATCCAAAAAAGTTTTTCGACTACGTGAATAATCGTAAGCCGATAAAAGATAACATAGGCCCTCTAGTGGACTATGGAAAACTGATGAGTGGGTAGTTGGGAGGTAACGAAAATGGTTCACTGAGTAGGTAGGTAGTTAATCTAACAATTATTAAATTCCTTTTATGTCAATAACTGGGTGAATGAAACCAATTGGTTGCTCACCAGAGTTATTCTCCACACTAGTATTTATATACTGTGTGACAAGAGCGTGCTCGGTAATATATACATTACCGATCAACCAACCGGAAAAACCAAGACGACGCTGGTGGAAAAAGCCCCGCTAAAAGGAGAACAAAGGAGAACGAAAATGGTGAACGGGGCGAGAGGACGGAACTGGAGAAGGGACGAGAACAGACACCGAAGAAAGATCCCCACCAGCAAGTACGCTCTCAACAAAAACAGAAGGGGAAAAGAGACTCTCTAATAACTAGCAGTAAGTGACTAATTGTGTTTTTAGCCCAGTTGGATCTTCTAACTTCTAACTAACAAGACTCATTAAATTAAGCTGGGTCAGACAACTTAGGCCTACATTGTGGCCTAAGACCCAGCATCAACTCATAGCTTAACAAAGGTGAAGGTAGATTGCCCTAACCTAGTTTGGTGAGGAATCCTACTGTGGACCTCAATTTATCTGCCCGCTCTGGACCATTTCCGGAATCTCTAGACTGACCCCTACAGGGCTAGACTTAATCTACTCTATAGTTAGACTGGAGATATAAGGGGTGGGTTAATTGTGGACCAATTCATACAGAGCATTTTTCACATTGGTGGTCCGTGTGTGGGGAATTTACAAACCTTAACCTTACTTAACAAAAATTGCAGAATTAGGCTAAATGGTCTAGCCTAAGCCTAACCTAATCAAGCCTAATTCGGTCTACAACCTAGGGCCTAACTAGGAAACATTTACATTTAAGGAGTCTCATTCTCTTATAAGCTTAGACCTGAGTGACACATAAGTACTTGGGGTGGATTAAACCAAATTTAAACTTGACTGTTTTGTCTGTGCTCTCTCTTCTCTGGTAATTTCTTTTTGTCCTCTATTTCATTACGATCCCCAGTTAAACAATTTTGACTTAGACATGGACAGTGCGGAATTGAAAAAGTTAAAAAAGAAAAGGGGGGCAAAGTTGGGAGCTGTTACAAAGGCCAAGAACACTTTTAACAATATTACACAACCAGGTAAGGAAGATTTAGAGTGTGTAATTCTTAAATTGGAAACTAAAAAGGAGGAAATAATAGCCATTGATGAGAGTATTTCAGAGTTAGTTGAATCCGAAATGGCTGAAGAACAATTGATAGACCTTTACGCTGATAATGATGATCAGGTAATCTCAATTGAACAGCAAATAAGGAGACTACGGTCTCGTTTGACTGACTTAACACCAAATAAACCTAATTCTGATTTTAATCAAAGTAGAGCTAACCTTCAACAAAATTTAAGTGGCATGCTAAATCCTGAGTCACAAGAATTGAGGGCTCAGTTACCCATTTTGCTAGTACCAACATTTGAAGGGGACACGGTACAATTCCCATCTTTCATTGACAAATTTGAGAGTTTAATAGGTAATAAACCTTATATTTCAACTGTTGAAAAGTTTAGCTACTTAACTAGTTTCCTTAAAGGCCCAGCCTATAACCTGATAGCCTATTTACCAGCCGTAGGGAATTCATATGAAGTAGCTATTGATCTCTTAAAACGTAATTACATTAATAAAGATGAGATTGTATATGAATTATCTCAACAAATTTTTGATTTTGCACCCATAAAAGATAACCATAGTGATATGGAAAATTTTTATACAAAATTAGAAGCTATTATAGGACAACTGGTTAGCAATGAGATAGATATTAAAGCTTCATCTTGGATTATACAAGGCATAGTTCTTAGGTGCCTTCCTTTGAGGGTTAAAGATATTTTAGTTCTAAAGACGGGAGAAAATTATCCTAATCTTGAAGATATCAGAAAACACTTTCCCAATATCCTAACTAATTACAAATTGAGAAATATTCCAACACAAAATAAGACCCAGACTATGGATAAACCAAAGACTGTTCCCAGAGACCAACTAGCTACAGCCAAACAGACAAAACTTGATACTGTAGAATCAAATGTGACCAACTGTAATACACGAACACCTACATTACAGAACTTTAATGTAACTGCTGCCTCAACTTACACACTACATTGCAAATTTTGTGCAAGTAATGAACACAGTAGTACTGGGTGTGACAAATATTCAGACTTTAACCAAAGAGCTAAAAGATGTGAACAGTTGAACCTATGTAAAAAGTGTACTGGCCAGGGACATTATAAGAAAGACTGTAAATCTAGGTTAAGATTCAAGTGTAAGTTTTGTAAAAGTTTACGACATGTCTCATCAATGTGTGATTCACCAAAGTGTCCAAACAATAGTACTCAAACTCAAAAGATACCTCCACCAAACAAAGGTAATCAAGAAAATGCCACTTTCATGGGACATTCTGTTTGTTCAAGCAACGTAACAAAAAACACTGAGATTCTTTTACCAACTATTACTTTGGACTTAGTGAATAGTGAGGGTAGCACCACTCCAGTGAGATCTCTTATAGACTGTTGTTCTCAACAAACATTTGTTTCGCAAAATGTAGTTAATAAATTGGGTTTGACACCAAACCCGAATGAACAAAAACTCAATATTGCATCCTTTGTTAAGGATAACTCGGACAAAAATAGCTATAAGACAATTGACCTGGAACTACATTTAGAAAATAAATTAGAGAAAATTGAAGCAGTTATTATTTCTAAAGTAGGACAAAACAAACTGGTTATACCCAAACTAGAACAAACCATAAATCATTTGAGAAAACACTACAAAATAGCTGATAGACATATCACTAACAACACAGTAGCTAACATTGAAATGCTAATAGGGGCAGATTATATTAATCTTATTCATAAGGGCATAGTAGAGATAGGTAATGGTATAGCTATTCAGACTCCATCAGGGATAGCCCCTTTGGGTGACCTATCAGAATACAACCTAGACCTAAACCAAAACAGTTCATGACCAACAAATACTATGTGCCTCAACTCAGTCCTACATAACACCTGTAAGAATAGCAACACTTTGAATAATATTATCTCAACTGAGAACATTAATTCATCATTATCAAATGAAACTTTGGATGAGGCAATTCAAACTTTATGGTTGCTAGAATCTGTGGGTATACATGACACAAATCAAACTTCAGAAGATCAGTTAATGGTAGAAAGATTTGAAGACACCATTCAGTGCAAAGACAATAGTTATTTTGTTGAGTTACCTTGGAAAATAAATTGTCCAACTTTAAGAGACAATCTCAAAGTAGCTAAAGGACATTTATATAAAGTAATGAAAAAACTCAGACAAGATAATAATATTCAAAAGTACAGTGATGTCTTCAAAGAACAGCTACAGAAAGGCTTCATTGAAGAAGCAACAAATAACCCTTTTAAAAAAGATGGTTGTCATTATTTAACCCACGGGGGGGTTTATCGACAAGATGCCCCAACAACAAAACTCAGAGTAGTATATAACTGTAGCCTCAAAGACAGTGATAAACACAGTTTGAATGATTGCCTGATTGAGGGTCCTAATCTCATTTTCTGACCTTGTGAAGATCTTACTGAGGTTCAGGTTAGATAAATATGCCGTACAAAGTGACATTTCAAAGGCATTTTTGAGAATAAATCTTAAAAATGAATATGATAAGAACCAACTTAGGTTCTTATGGTTCAAGGATCCATTTGATTTGAATAAAGGGTTCACAACCTATAGATTTAATGTTGTGTTGTTTGGAGCCAATTGCTCACCTAGCCTATTAGCATTGACAATTGGACATCATTTGAACCAGTTTAATAACTCTTTAACATTGAACTTCCTTAAGGAACATTTTTACGTAGACAATCTAATAGGCTCAACAACAACAAAATCTGAATTATCTGAAGTCTATGAACACTCTCAAAACATTATGCAACAAGGTAACTTTGAACTTAGAGAGTGGATTTCAAATGATGAGGATTTAAACAAAAAGATTTTAAAGGATAATAATGGTCTTACTGAGCCATCAGACAGAGTTAAAACTTTAGGTATGAACTGGTATTTGGATGCAACTTCTAACAGTCATGATTCAATCTGTACTAAAGGTTTTAAACTTGATGAGGAAGCAAATACTAAAAGACAAATATTATCAGAGGCTTCCAAAATTTTTGATCCTATGGGTCTATTCCTGCCTTCAACAATAAAATCAAAGATTCTCCTCCAAGAAATTTGGAGGACAAATGTTGGGTGGGATGATCCAATAACAAATGAAAATCAAAAATTTTGGAAGAAGTTAGCTGCTGATTTAACAAAAGTGCAGAACATTAAAATTCAAAGGTGCTGTGGGTTTAGGGATAAGCCCCAGAGACTTCATGTGTTTGCTGATGCAAGCACACAAGCTTATGGGTGCTGTGCGTATCTTGTAAGTCCTACAGAAAGTCATCTAATTTATGCAAAAGGGAAAGTTGCACCTCTCAAACCTACCCAAACCATACCTCAATTGGAACTATTGGCTGCTGCATTAGCCATTAAAACCATTTCATTGCTTAAGGATGCTTACCATGATGTGAACATAACTGATATCCACATCTGGCTTGACAGTCAGATTTGTCTTGCCTGGATACGGAATGATAGCATTAATAGTAAGAATATCTTTGTAAGAAATAGGCTAAAAGAAATAGCTGAAGCTAATGAAAGCCTACAAGTAAACTTTCACTATGTTCCAACTAAACAAAATCCAGCAGACTTTCTGACCAGAGGTTTATCCTACAAGTTGTTGAAGTCAAACAAAACTTGGTTTATGGGACCTAAGTGGCTCTGTAATACAGACCAATGGCCTGTGGAACAAGTTAACTTGACATTAAATTTAATCTTTTCAAATGAAAAGGTTGAACCAATCACTAATTATGAACGTTATTCTGACTTCAGTAAACTTGTCAGGGTCACAGCCTACTGTTTGAGGTTTGCTCACAACTGTTTAACTACAATTAACAAACAGCTAAATAAAAACAATCATAATTATACAGAAGTTGCAACCAAATACTGGATAGGCCATGCACAACAAAAAGAGTACAATAAAGAGTTAGAATTCTTGACTAATGGGAAACAAACAAAAGAACCTGTACCATCAGTAGTTGTGGATCTAAACTTGTTCAGAGATGAGGAAGGCCTTCTAAGGTGTAAAGGGAGATTAGACAAATCAAAACTGTCATACAAAAGCAAACATCCAATCCTTTTACCTAGATTTAGCTATTTGACAACATTAATCATCAGAAAAACACACAATGATGTATATCATATGGGGGTACCACAGACACTAACTACATTAAGAAAAACTTATTGGATACCCAAGGGAAGGATCACTGTTAAAACAGTCCTGAGTGAGTGTGTCACATGTAGGCATATTCATGCTAGGCCCTATAGGAAACCAAATCCTCCTGCTTTGCCAGAGGAGAGAGTTACTCTCAACAGACCCTTTGAGACTGTAGGCATTGACTATACAGGAGCATTGACTGTAGGGGTGGGTGACACTGAACAAAAAATGTACATTGTACTGTTTACATGTGCTGCCTCACGAGCTGTTTATCTAGATGTTGTGGAGGACCTTACAGCAGAATCTTTTGTTGCTGTCTTTAAGAGATTCTGTGCACGACATTCAGTACCAAAGACAGTTTGGACTGACAATGCTACATATTTCAAGGCTGGTGAACAAGTCATCCACGACTTGTTAAGCGATGAACTCACACAATTATATATACAAAATTCAAACATAAAGTGGAAGTATATTCCGGTTGCCTCTCCTTGGTATGGTTCTATCTGGGAGAGGAATATATAAACAGTAAAGAATTGCTTGGAGAAAGCAATTGGCAAAAAACAGACACTTATTTGAGTTGCTCACTCTCCTGGCTGAGATTGAGAACATCATCAACAATAGACCACTCACTTATGTAAGTGACAACATTAATGACCCGGAACCATTAACTCCAAATCATTTGATTCGGGGAGAACAAGTTAGTCTCCTGCCGGACTACAATATAGACTCTTCAGAAGACCCAAACTGGACTCAACGACATGATGAGCTCCAGACTAAGTTACAACATTTAACCAGAGTTAAAGCTCATTTCATTAAACAGTGGAAAACTGAGTACTTGATGGGTCTAAGGGAGAGACATAAACAAATGACTAAGAAGGATTGGTCTGACACAATTAAGGTAGGGGACCTTGTTCTCATACATGACAGTACTCCAAGACAATACTGGCCTCTGGCTAGGGTTTTAGAACTCAGACCAGGGGCAGACGGGGTAACAAGAGTGGTCAAATTAAGGACTTCAACTGGTGACACAACAAGAGACATTTCTCTTTTGTACCCTTTCGACTTTTAGAGTCTGGACCCAAAACAATGGACTTTGGAGAACCTTCTCCACTGACAGTAACAACTGGAGACACTGAACTTCCAGTAACTATTCCTTTGACACTAGGAGTGGTAACGCATCCTACTACAACATTGACAGACACAAGACCTCAGCGACAAACAGCATTAAAGGCGCGACTATTTTTACAACAAAAAATAGATGCTGGGGAATTGTAATTTTATCTTCTAACTTTCACTTTTTCTTTTCTTATGGTAAAGACCATAGATAGTTTCATCCTATGGATGTATATTTTCTCTTCTAATTAAATGCTACACCTTCTCCATGAGAAGGTGAGGATAGGCACTGTTAATCAGATTAACAGGCATTTACAGTCAAATAGTTAGCTAGTCTACACTCAGACATAAAAATTGGTGACAATGACACCAAAATTTTTATCTCCCGGGGCCCCCAGTATATGGAAAACTGATGAGTGGGTAGTTGGGAGGTAACGAAAATGGTTCACTGAGTAGGTAGGTAGTTAATCTAACAATTATTAAATTCCTTTTATGTCAATAACTGGGTGAATGAAACCAATTGGTTGCTCACCAGAGTTATTCTCCACACTAGTATTTATATACTGTGTGACAAGAGCGTGCTCGGTAATATATACATTACCGATCAACCAACCGGAAAAACCAAGACGACGCTGGTGGAAAAAGCCCCGCTAAAAGGAGAACAAAGGAGAACGAAAATGGTGAACGGGGCGAGAGGACGGAACTGGAGAAGGGACGAGAACAGACACCGAAGAAAGATCCCCACCAGCAAGTACGCTCTCAACAAAAACAGAAGGGGAAAAGAGACTCTCTAATAACTAGCAGTAAGTGACTAATTGTGTTTTTAGCCCAGTTGGATCTTCTAACTTCTAACTTAGAAGACTCATTAAATTAAGCTGGGTCAGACAACTTAGGCCTACATTGTGGCCTAAGACCCAGCATCAACTCATAGCTTAACAAAGGTGAAGGTAGATTGCCCTAACCTAGTTTGGTGAGGAATCCTACTGTGGACCTCAATTTATCTGCCCGCTCTGGACCATTTCCGGAATCTCTAGACTGACCCCTACAGGGCTAGACTTAATCTACTCTATAGTTAGACTGGAGATATAAGGGGTGGGTTAATTGTGGACCAATTCATACAGAGCATTTTTCACAGGACGTTAACGGCGCTTTGGCTTCCGACGCTCAGGCGATGGCAGGTATTTTTAACAACTTTTTTGCGACAGTTTTTACCGTAGAAGACGTAAATAATGTCCCCGACGTGGACGATATCGTTCCACTTAGTAGCGAGACTATTTTGAATGAAATAACTGTTTACGAGGGTGAGATTGCGCATTATATCGATGAGCTAAACGTGAGCAAGGCTCCAGGCCCTGACGCGCTTTATCCCAGACATTTGAAAGATTTGAAAGACGTTATCGTGGGCCCCTTAACAAACATTTTTAATAAGTCACTGGAAGCGGGGATTATTCCTGAAGACTTCAAATTAACTAACGTTACGGCTATTTTTAAAAAAGGCGACCGCACAGTAGCTAGCAATTATAGGCCTATTAGCTTAACGTCACTTGTCGGTAAACTTTTGGAATCTGTAGTTAAGGATCGTATCGCCGATCACTGAGAAAGTCGCGATTTGATTAATAACAGGTAGCATGGGTTTCGACGCCATAAATCTTGTTTAACTAATTTGTTAGTTTTATAATGAAATAGTGCACGAATACGATAAGCATAGAGCGGCTGACGTTATTTATTTAGACTTTAAAAAAGCGTTCGATACAGTTCCGCATAGAAGATTAATTGCGAAGGTTAAAGCGCACGGTATACGCGGTCAGGCAGCTAACTGGTTAGGCAGGAATCCCCAACCTTTTTGTGCCGAAGAGCACATTCAAGACTACCGGTAGTGCGGCGGGCACTATTTACTTTTTCAAGGCAAATTTATAGTTGGACTTAATAAAATAATGAACATAATACACCAAAAAACCATTTAATTCCTATGTAAAATAATGAACATAATATACAAAAAAAACATTTAATTTCTATGTAAAATAATGAACATAATACACAAAAAAAAAACAAGGATGGGCTAACTAAGAATCTTAGAAAAATTATCAAAACGATAACTTAATTTATTTATAAAGAAATAATTATTCTCAAATAAATGAGCATCTGTTTCTGTAATTAACTACTAAAATTTAATAAAATGTTAAGTATGTTACATATTTTAAATATTTAGTAACTAAATATTTAAAATATGTAACATACTTAACATTTTATTAAAAATTTAAATAAAAACTTATCAATCGTACTCAGTCAGTGGCGGGCACACGCAAAAGGGTCGGCGGGCACCATGGTGCTCGCGGGCACAGGGTTGGGGACCCCTGGGTTAGAGGAATGGCTTCGTGCTAGAAAACAGAAGGTCGTTTGTTAATGGTAGTGAATCGGGGTGGTTGGATTGTTGTTGTTGTTGTTTAGCCGATCAGCCCACCCTGATCGAGCAAGCCGGCGGCACGCAGGTAACCGATCGCTCTCTCCGGAATGGACCAGAGGTTCAGCGCACTAGTGATGTGTTGTGTTCGTTGTTGTGCTAGAGCGGTACAGTGTCATAATGTATTCAATTGTTTGTGGTGTCTTGGCAGAGGTGGCAGGTGTCGTCTGTAGAGTTGTCTAGTCTGTGTTTATATGTCCGTAAGTTGGGGTGATGTCCACATCGGAATCGTGCTAAGTTAACTCGATCCGACCTGCTCAGGCTGATCTCTGTCCTTTTAATGGGTGGCGGCTTCGCACCTAGGACCGCATTCGGACCGAGTCGTATCAGTTCTTTGTGGGTTAGGTGTGTGTGTATGTGTTTTCTGTACTGTGTGATGTCTGTAGGGCGTGGTATGGAATGGAGTATTTGGTTATAATGTCTCTCTGCTGTTACCTTAATGGTGCGAGGTGTCGGTGCATGATTGTACATGTAGTGGCAAGGGTGTTGTGGGTTAGTTGTCGCTGCTGCCATGAATTGTGTTCCCCTCATGTCTAAATGTTCCCCAACTTTCAGTATTTTTGTTTCTGTGTGCAGGTGTTCTATTGGTGTTGTTTGAGTGCATCTTGTAATGATACGAAGTGCGTTGTTTTGTATTGTCTGTAAGGTGTTTATGTGTGTGTTTGAGATAATGGGTGCCCAGCATGGGCTAGCATAGTCCATAACTGAGCGAATATATTGTTTGTATATGAGTGATGTTGTTTCCTGCAGGTGTCCAAAGTTTGTGCCTGTTAGTACCCTAAGCGTGGTTGGATGTAGGTAGCGGTGTCCCACAGGGTTTAGTGTTAGACCCATTGCTATTCGTAATCTACATTAACGACATAGATGTAAGCTTGACCAGTAACGTGTCAAAATTCGCGGACAATACTAAAATAGGCGGTAAAGTTGTTAACGTGGACGATAGAAATAGGCTCCAAAACGATGTAAATAGGATTATGGAGTGGACGGATAAGTGGCAGATGCAATTTAACGTAGACAAATGTAAAGTTTGCATATAGGTTCTCGTAACAATAATTACACGTGCACAATGGACAATCAGTGCTGGACTTACCTATAAGCTAAATAAGCTATAGCTTAGGGCCACACACCCTCGGGGGCCTCATTTTTTTAAATATATTTTTATTTTATCATTAGTTTTTATTCTTTAACACTAATTCATCAAAAATTTTATATATATATATATATATATTTTTTCTTTATCATTAACATTAATATAAAAAATAATAATTATAGTAATAATGACATTATTTTAAATTTTTTTACCCGAATTTTTTTAGAGAAGGGCCTCAAATTTCATATAGCTTAGGGCCTCAGCAGGTGAAAGTCCGGCCCTGTGGACAATAGACAGTTAGCGAGCGTTGACGAGGAACTAGATTTAGGCGTACGCGTATCTAAGAATTTAAAAGTTAGGAACCAGTGCCTGGAGTCTTGCGCAAAAACTAATAGGATGTTAGGCTTCATAGCGCGTAATTTCGAATTTAAATCGATTATAATATTGCCCCTTTACAAGTCCCTAGTCAGGCCTCATTCAGAATATGTCGTTCAGTTCTGGTGCCCGTATTTGCGTGAGGATATTGATAGGTTGGAAAGGGTTCAGCCTCGCGCCACGAAACTAATTCCGTCATTGCGCAACAAGTCTTACGAAGATAGGATTAAAGCGTTAGACTTGCATTCATTCGAAATTAGATTAAGAGGGGAGCTTATTGAAGTTTTCAAAATCGTTAATAAAATTGCTAAGTAAATTTTGACAAACTGTTCACTTTCGATAATAGCAATACTCGTAATAACGGATTTAAGTTGCGTGGCAGACGTTTCATTACTAACATCGCTAAAAACTTTTTTACGTTTAAAGTAATTGATAAAAGGAATAATCTTTTCGCGTCCGTCGTGAACTCTACCAACGTTATGTTTAAGAACCGTTTAGATAGGCATTTTAAAAATATTAACGTTGTTTAAAATAATAAAACAATTAGCAACAGGAGCTCTGGGGGTAGTGGTCAAGGATGAGTCTGTTGACGATTAATGCCAGCTTGTGACATGCCAACAATAAAAAAAAAAAAATTAGATTAACACGAACTTAGATGTAGCTCGTAGCGTAAACTAACCCAAATTTTGTTATACTCTTCCTACGTTTTTTTTTTTCTTATCCTGTGATAGCGTGGGGTAGACACCCCAGTTAGGTTACTTAGGTTCTAGCAAACAATCAAAAGCACTTACCGGTGCGGTGAATTAGGTATTCCTTGAAGCCTACCGTTTATTTCCTGTGTCCCACAAACAGCCTACCTAACTCTCTCTTACATTACCAATTTAGAAGCTATAGACATTACCCCTAACTATACTTAAGTACGAACAACTTCCTACCCGATTTGTCACCTTAGATTCATCACCTAATTTTACTCAGCACCAAAGATTAGGTCAGATAGGAAAAAACATGTCTAGGCCAGACCAAAGCAATACGAACAGCCGCGTTGGTTCGTTTATGACTTCTCTTGCCATTCAGCTTAGATTTAGTGATATTTACCCTTTAGTGACTTTTAGATTATATACATATATATATATACATACACGTCACCTCACTCCTCCCCTACAAGTTTAGTCTGTCAGGGGGATGAGGGACCCTAGACGACCTGCGGAGCGGGGTTGATGTAGTAGGATTAGGTGCAACCTGTATAGGCGGGCAAGTTGAACCATTTTCCGGAGGATCAGTTCTCTCTTCCGGAAGACTCTGGTCCTTCTGCACTTCACGTTCCCATATCTGGTCCTGATGGCGTTTAATAGAACGACCATCTTCTAGTTGGCACTTGAAGGAAACAGGGCCCGTTCTCTCCTGCACAGTTGCAGGAACCCATTTTGGTCCAGCCCCATAGTTGCGAATCACAACTGGATCATTAGGTTTCGCTTCTAGAACTCTCCCTCTTTTAGTGTCGTGGTACAACTTCTGTTTTTCCTGATGGCGTAAAACTCGTTGTTGTAACATTTCGTTTGGACGTAACAAATCGAAAACTGAACGAATTCCCCGGCCAATCAGAAGTTTAGAGGGAGACACCCCCGTCGTGGTGTGTGGTGTTATTCGATATTTAAACAAAAATTTATCCAACACCACTTGCATTTCCTCCCCACGAGAATGACGCAAGGCCGACTTGAAAGTACGGACCATGTTTTCCGCGAGACCGTTAGTAGACGGGTGGAAAACACTAGACCAGACATGTCTAATGCCATTTAGGTGGACGAAGGAACGAAATTCCTCACTGGTAAAACAAGTACCATTGTCGGAAACCAGGACTACGGGTAAACCCCATCGAGCGAAAACTGAACGGAGTAAGCGAATAGTAACACCCGAAGTCGTGGAAGTGGTTGGAAAAATTTCCACCCACTTAGAGTAGGCGTCCACAATGACTAGGAAATAAATATTATTTATAGGACCTGCATAGTCAACATGGATCCTATGCCACGGTATAGTAGGCCATTCCCAAGGATGAAGTGGACTTTTCCTTGGGAGATCTCTGTTCTCTAGGCAGCTTTGACAGGAACGAACCAATGATTCGAGTTCTCCATCTAAACCAGGCCACCAGAAATAAGCTCTCGCCAGCTCTTTCATTTTTGTTGCGCCCATGTGTTCAGCGTGAAGTTCCTTCACTAAATTCGACCTGCCTTTATTTGGAATAATCACTCTGTGGCCCCATAAGAAACAGCCATTTTGAATAGAGAGGCCAGACTGACGCTGAATAAAAGGCTGTAATTCACTCTCAACCTTAGTAGGCCAACCAACTGAGCAGAAATGGATGACCCTAGACAGAATAGGGTCTGATTTTGTCCACTGCTCTATTTGTACTGCAGATACTGGAGTGGATTCCAAAAACTCCACCAAGTGAACCCATTCTGTAGGTATAGGTACACAATCATTTGGATTTTCTAAGGGCAACCTACTTAGCGCATCAGCCGTACCTAGAAGTTTACCTGACCGATGTACTAAGTCAAATTTATAGGCTTGTAGAATCAGTGCCCATCGTTGAATCCTACCTGAGGCCATAACTGGAATATTTTTATTAGGTGAAAATAAACCTAAAAGAGGCTTATGGTCAGTAATTAGTTTAAATTCATGACCCCCATAGATAGAAATGAAATTTTTTTACTGCAAATACTAAGGCTAATGCTTCACGTTCCACTTGTGCATATCGTCTTTCCGTCTCAGTTAGTGTTCTAGAAGCAAAACAGATAGGCCTATCTACACCATCAATGTGGTGATATAACACTGCCCCAATTCCATAAGAACTGCTGTCTGCTGAAACTACGAGAGGAAGTTTAGGATCATAATGCACTAGGAGAGTGGACTTTAGTAGTACGTCCTTGGAAGCCTCAAATGCTTCCTTTTGAGTTTTCTCCCATCTCCACTGTTCCCCAGATCGTAATAGCTTATTTAGGGGTTCAAGGAAAGTCGATGCATTAGGCAAAAATTTCCTATAAAAGTTTAGGAGACCTAAATAAGCTTGTAACTGTGTGATGTTTTGTGGAGGTGGTGCCTTTTCTATTGCTTCTAGTTTATCCACCGTTGGATGAATGCCTGAGGCATCTATGCGGAACCCTAAATATGAAACCTCGTTAGTGACCCATGAACACTTTTCTCTCTTTAGCTTAAGTCCAGCATCCCGGAGTCTTTTTAGAACCGTGGTTAATCTAGTTAGGTGTTCTTTTTTAGTCGAACCTGAAATGAGGACATCATCTAGAAAGCAAAGTATCCCTGGAATGTGACCTAGAACTTGGTCCATTGTCCTCTGAAAAATACCCGGAGCCGATGCTATTCCATAGCATAGCCTATTGTACTTATATAGGCCTCGGTGCGTATTTATGATAGTTAATTCTTTAGAGTTTTCATCTAAACTTAGTTGAGCATAGGCTTGGGACATATCGAGTTTTGTGAAATATTTACCCCCAGCAAGAGAGCTAAATAATTCATCAGGCTTGGGTATAGGATAGCAATCTAGAAGGACGGCTCTATTTGCTGTTAAACGGTAATCCCCACATAACCGCACGGACTTGTTCGGTTTTAGTACAGGAACTACTGGGGCAGCCCACTTAGCGTGTGTGACTGGTTCAATAATTTTATCTTTTAGCAGCCTGTCAATTTCTAAATCCACCTTCTCCCGCAGTGCATGCATGCGCAATTGAACGAGCCTTACAAAATTTCGGAGTTACATTAGGGTCTACTTCTATGCAGACCTGATGGCCCTTTAGGTTGCCTACTTCAGGCCCAAAAATAGAAGAAAACTCCCTTAACAATGAGTCTATGTCAGATGGATATGAGAGTGTATGCACATCTGCCTGACCCCTTAGCAAGATTTTGTCAATTGGCATTTTCAAAGCATCAATCCAAACACGGCCTAGTAGAGTAGGCCCTTGCTCATTAAATGAGAACCAACTCTTTGTGATCATTTATTTATTTATATAAAGTCAAACAAT
>JAJOZX010014243.1:0-82588 GCA_023014485.1 Bathynomus jamesi
GAGATGACCAACCAAAGAACAACGGAACACAACACATCGAAACATTTGCTAAAAAACAGCTCCCACATACATTGAGGAATAAAGGCTTAAGTCTTTATAATCTATTGAGTGAGGACCCCATCACACAGCGGGCCGATACAGGCGAGGTCATTGTTGAAGAACAAGGGTACAAAGGACATATCGTTGATATTGTCCATGATCTGGTGAGAAAGTGGGACAGACCCTCACCAACAGGATGGGGAAGCATATTAAAGCAAGACTACAACAAATAAATGTCCCCAAAACATTGATAGGTAATCTGAATAGGTTAAAATACTTGGATCAAGTCTTGCATGTGTCACAACTGAGTACGCCATCGCCCCCAGCAGCAGCGTCTCTGAAGAGGAAAAAGAAGAGAACAAACAGCCAACCTTATCCACGTGTCTCTAAAATACCCAAATGGCTAACATATTAAGTAAACGCTATTATGACATTTCTAACCACGCCTCCTATGGTGGCGTTAATAGACTGTACAGAGGTGTTTACTGTGTTAGGAAAAAAGATGTTGAGCGGTTTTTGCAGGAGGAGGATGCTTATACACTTCATACACCGGTGAGAAAAAAGGTTTAGAACGGCGAATACAACCGCGGATTCGATTGACTGTATTTGGCAAGCGGATTTAACAGACATGCAAAGATATTCAGTGTATAATGACAGATACCGCTACATCCTATTCATAATAGATGTATTCTCTAGATATATGTGGCTAATTCCCTTGAAAAATAAATCGCCTGAAACAGTTGGTAAAGCGACCAATTGGTTGATGTTAAAAGAAGAAAGGGTTCCTGGCTATTTTTGTACTGATATGGAGAAAGAATGTATAGGTCGCGCTTATCAGAACATGTTCACAGAGTTTAATCAGTTACTACACTAGCAGTTCTATACATAAGGCCTCTTTAGCTGAAAGAGTTCAACGTACCACAAAGAAGCCCATGGATCGCTATTTTACACATAAAAACACATACAGATATATAAACGTTCTCGGTTCATTGGCTTCATCATACAACCGTTGACACCATCGTACGATTGGTACAACGCCTAACGAAGTTTTAGAAAGAGGTGCGCTGCCAGAGGTGAGAAAAGATGGAGCACCGCCACCACACACTATACATTTCAAAATCAATGATTATGTAAGGCTATCACGTTCGGGAAATAAATACGCGAAGGGAGTTGAGCAAGGATGGACACGTGAGATTTTTGAAGTTCGTGCTATGAGACCTAAAGTCGAGATAATGATGTATTACGTTGAAGATTTAAATGGGGTAGAGATCGCTGGAGGCTTTCACCGCAAGGAGTTGCTGAAAGTGACATTAATTTAGGAAAAGTGTGCTTAAAATTGAAAAAAAATTAAGGCAGCAAAGATTCAGGAAAGAGAAAAATGTACCTGGTGAAATGGCTGGGTTACCCAGAAACCTTCAACACCTATATAAAAGCTCATGCAATAATGAAGCTTAATTAGTATGCAACATGGCGCCTAGCCACTTCTATGTCACACTCCCGTCCTCTTCTTCTCTGTCTGTACATCCTAACAACACCCTCGCCAACTTAGTGACAAAACTCCAGGGACCCATTGAATTGGAGCGTAATTGGTATGAGGTGGGGTTATGTGAACTCCAGTTAGTCTCCAAATTTTTAACTCTTGAAAATGAGCAAATTATAATTCTGATCCTTAGAAGAATCGATAAGTGCGAAAAATTAGGCATAAACTTAGACAATACTATGCGTTCAGTCCTGTTCGGTGAGGAACTGTACTATAGCACAAGTGTATCGCTAGGAATCGGGCATTATGATACAGCCATGGACATTTTGACGGGGTTAAACAAGAGTCTTGAAAAGTCGTACCTGACAAGCGATTTACTTTTTGATTTCGTAAACACAGACACGCCGGGATGAACATTGAAGTTAAAGTCAACGCTTAGTAGAAATATTAAAGATAAAGAGCTGTTCACAATTGTGGATGAGGGCCGATATAGCACAGCTCTCTAAAGAGATACCTTTCATGAGGCACAGCATGACTTGTCCAGCTTAATGTATCAACTGAAGATGGAGAAATTGGGTGAAAGCTCTCCGTCCCCAGACGTGTGTTATATTTACAGCAATATCGTAGAACACAAATTTGTTTGGGACACCCAGGCGCGCCTACTGCGCAATGCACACATCCCCAGCCATAGAGGGAAAAGTTTGAGCATTACATATGGCAAGCCCCATTATGTGAATGTTGCGACTAATCTATTAACCAACTTCTCGATTTATGTATGTATATCTCGTGATATTATATATATATATAGTCTGCCAATAAACATTTTCATTTTCATTTGATTTTCACATATAAGAACGATTGAGGGAAAAAGTTTCCCATTCGGTGATGGGAGCTTAACCGTGAAACTACACTTTCGCCGTTTATAATGACTCAAAGGCCATTCACACTCTACCGAGGAGTGAGATACCAGCGTGGGAGTGAACTTGGATCCATTTTTTCATTCATTATACGCACCACCGCTGTCCCACTGTTGAAGAGGGGTGCCAGGTACTTAGGGCGGAAGGCGTTACAAGCAGGTTTTAACGCGGCAGAAGATATAATGGGTGGAACTAAACCTAAAGAAGGTCTAAAAAAACATTTAAAACGTACACGGCGACGAAATCATCAAAGATGCAAAGAGAAAAGTAGCTGGTGGCGGAAAGAAGAGGTCTGCAGGAAGAAGAGGTTACCATCACGTGGCGCTAAACGTAAAAGGAAATAAAAAAAAAGTTCTGTAAGCGTATGAAACCTATGCTGATCTCACGAATCATAGGCTGACTAATACTTGTCGAGGGAGGTTGCACTATTTCTGACTCGTCATGGCGCGTTTCATCCATCCGTGTAGTTCACAATGCTGTAAATCGGAACTGTCGATCTTTGATATGCCCTCCACTCAGGTCTCTATTGAGCATAATGACGTTATTACAATTAACCCATTAAACAATTAGTTCACCCAGTGCCCTTATAAAATTCGTGATACCCAGCTCAGGCCCTTACTTTTTTGACTCGAGCTGCATGCACATGTACGCTAAATTGCTTATAGCCCATTTTGATGGAACGGACTGTGATAATAGTTACTCTGCGTATCCTGAACCAATTTTTTACACTCCATATTCAGCCAGTGTGAGGTGTATTTAAACCAGGTTAACATCTCGGCAGGTACGGGGTACTACCACCTACGAGCCTATCTGGAAAATGTCCTCAACTTTTCAAAAGAAGCGAAGGACACCTTTTTAACAGCCGAGGGGTATTACCACACTAAAGATGAAAATGGAATAAAGGATAAATTTAAAAATTCTAAAAAAAAAAAATATATATATATATATATGAATGTTTTGGGCGCCTGCAAACAGACTTCACATTCCAGGAGAAGTTGCTTATGAACGGGGTGGATATGAAGTTGAAGCTTACCCGCACGATTCCTGAGATCTGCGTAAATCTGGGGTCTGATCAAGAAGAAGGCGCGAAACCCGTTGTGATACACATCATCGAAACGTATTTACGTATACGCCGAGTGAAATTAAGCTCCCCGAAACAAATTGAAATTGAGAGAGACTTAATACACGCCACAATAAAATACCCAATTAACAGGGTACAGATCAAACTGTACACAGTCCCCGCAGGGCTGGCGTCGAAGCAACTAGAAAACGTGGCCCTTGGCGTCCTACCTAAAAGGATATTAATTAGAATGCAGGACCACGGCCTCGATGAATGGAATATATAAAAAGAGTGCCTTTAAATAGAGAGAATTTCGGCCTTAAAATTATTACTCTATACGCAAATGGCATCGCTTTGTGAGGGACCATGATTACGGACTACTCATCAGACGCTATGTTCCCGCTCTGCGCGAGAGCATATAGTAGTCTGGCTTATAATACAGACGCCTGTGACGAACTTGGGTTTGGTGTGACGCAGAAAGAATTTGTCGAAGAATTTAACATTTATTCTTTTGATATTACGCCTGACTTGTCTACTGGCGTAAATACGCATTTAAGTCCACAGCAGATGGGAATATCTCAGTCAAGTTGGAATTTCCAAAGCCTATAGACGCGCCTATAAGTGTGCTCGTGTCCTTCGAATCACAGGCACTAATAGAAGTTGATCGTTTCAGGAACGTGGTCACAGACTTTTAAAATGGACGCGAATACACTCCAGAGAGTAATGAAAAGTGACTGTTTCACACGCTCAAAATTTATCGGTGTGTTTGCGAAGAATGAAATAGTGAAGTTACCAGCTACAAGAAACTGGTACGGGATTATCGTTAACACCGACATTGTGGGGGTTGAGGGGATTCATTGGTTTGCAATCTATTTTAAAAATAGGGAAAGAATGTACTATTTTGACTCACTCGGCGCTCAGCCCTGGATTGATTCTGTGGTTGTGCAGTTTATCGCTCAATCATACACCTGAGTTTGTGTGGAACCGGTATCGCTTTCAAGGACATTATACCGACACGTGCTGGATGTAGGCCCTCTGATTTCTCATGCACATGTCACGTGGGAAGTGATTTATAATTTTTTTTAAATTATTCGATTTGTGCGACACAGAGATGAACGATAAATGTGTATGCAGACAGATAAAAAAAGGTTCCCATATGTTAGCACCCGCTGTATTGTGTAAAGGTGTTTATCCATATTGTGTAAAGCTGTATATACATTTGTAACTGTAAAATGTAGCCATTAAGACATCTCTAACGGACACTGGTTCCGCTTTGTACATGTTTTCTACCATTTAATAAATGAAAATACAATGTGTTTTGTTCTTAACCTCAAAAATACTTACATTAGTTCCTCGAAGACCTGGCACTCGCTGGACCGAATGTCAGCCAATACCTCGACTTCTTTATCCAAGTCACTGGGTTGGCTGTGCGGAGAAGCATCCATATCATTTATTCCAACTTTCATCAAAAGTAGCTATAACACGATCAAGTTCCACATCGGTCTCATAAGGTTAAGTAAAAATAAAGAGCTGCAACAAGAGAAAATGCAGCGAATTTAAATGCAGATAATTCTTAAAAGTTTTGGTAATTTAAAGACGATTCCACCCACGTCAATAGAATCGGAAAGGGCATTCTCAGCAGCAGGACTTTTCGTGACTAAAATGAGAACAAGATTGAGTGATCGAAGTATTGACCATCTTTGTTTTTTGAAATCGTACTATAAAAATTCACAGTGATAATTTTTTTGGTTGAATTCATTGAAGTTCTTTGCAATTTGAAGGTAATTTTTATTTTTTCTTTAAATTTTCTAAGCAATTCAAAGGCAATTTTTTTTTCGTTGTATTCATTAAGTTTTCAATGAAACGGAGCAATTTTTTTATTTGTGAAAATTTTCTATGTAATTCAAAAGCATTTTTTTTAATACATATTTTTCACAGCAATATTATTTTATTTTGCCCATCATGGAGATTGCAGAACTTATTAAGTGACTATAAAAAAAAATTAAAAATAATTATACCCCCTCTTTTCTAGGTTAATTTATTTTATAATATATTTTAAATATAATTAATTATATCCCGGGATTTCCCGGGATCCCGGGAAGGGAATCATTTTTATCCCGGAATCCCGGAATAAGCAAAAGGCCGGGAAATGAGAAACCCTAGTAGCGACCCGTGGTTCGGATCCCACTCGAAATTAAATATATAGTTTTCTTATGTTATTTTGGAGATTAAGATAATATTTCTCTTTATAATTAAATTATGGTAATGTCCCTGGAGGATATTTTAATTTTGTTATATAAATAATTTCAACAGAAATGAATGAAAACATCAGAATTACCAACCCACTCGAGACGTTTTTCCATTAAAGAAAATCTTCGTCAACTTTAATGAAATAAAAACTTCATTAAGTGGAAAGGTTAAAATAGGAAATATTAATTGTTTTTAAATAACTTAAATTAACGTTTATAATGATTATATATCCACCTATATCTGGCTCTGTCTACTTATCTATCTATCTTATCTACACGTACAATTCCGGAAAAAATTCACCTACAAATAGAAAATATCTGAAAAACATAAAAAATTACCAGTTAGTTATGACTGGGTTTGGTTCTTGAAATTTCATTAGTCACCAAAATTAATACTACAGGGTGGGCCGTAAGTTTCCATACATAGGAAAAATTAAACGTTTGTTTTTATGTTTCAGATACCCTAAGAATATGCGTTTGACGTAAGATCTTGTTTACTGATGAAGCAAATTTTTACGTCAATGGAGAGGTTAATCGGCAAAACATACGTTATTGGAGTAATGCTAACCCTAACTGGCTGAGTCCGACGAAGATGCAAGGTGCCGGTAAAGTGATGGTGTGGGCCGGGATATGGGGTGACAGAATTATTGGACCAATTTTTGTCAGTGGAAATCTTAATGCCGAAAGGTATCTTAACATGTTGCAAGAAGAGATTTTCCCATCCCTGCTAAACGAGGAAGGTAACTTCCCAGTTTACTTCCAGCAAGATGGAGCTCCACCTCATTATGGTCTTCACGTGCGTCGGTATTTGGATCAGCAGTTTCCGGATGCTTGGATTGGTCGGCGTGGTCCTGTGGAGTGGCCTCCCAGATCCCCAGATCTCACCCCCCTTGATTTCTATCTTTGGGGCACTTGAAGGCCATGGTGTATCAGGAAAAGATACGAGACATAAATCATCTAAAGGAACGTATCACCAACGCCATTACAAGCATAACGTCAACTGTGCTAATGCGTGTTCATCAACAGTGGGAAACACGTATTGAAATGTGTTTTCAAAACAATGGCAACCATGTAGAGCATATTATATAAATAAAAATGGTTGTCCATAACAAAATGTTTATTTTTCCTATGTATGGAAACTTACGGCCAACCCTGTATATTAAAAATAAAATAGGATACCTTCATTTTAATGTTTATATTTCGTTACGAACACTGAAATAAGTAATAGTCGGGCATTTACGTATTTATTGTCTATGAAAATAACTAATGTATAGAGGGACTGAAATTACCTCTGATATATTATTTCTTCTTTTTTTTTCCTACTAACTTAAAATTTCTCATCCCAAAAATGAATGTTAATAGATCGAAAAAAGTTTAAAGAAATTCTTGAAACTTGGCACAAATAATGGGAACAGAATTATTTTTAACCTTATAACTGGTATAGGGTCTGCATGACATTCAAAATTTTAAACCTTTTGGTTCCCTGTTACATGCCAAAATAGGTTCCAGTATTAGGTCCAAACTAGGACACAAACTAACTGGGAACTTCCTAGCTCTCATTTTGACTTTATTTACCAAAAAATCTATATCGAAAAGGGAATAAACACGGTTAGTGTTTGGAACCTCTTATTACTTGATTGGAACCCTTTATAACTTGGAATATTAAATACCAAAAGACCATTCAGATACTCAATCTTGTATGTTTTTAGAAATTTTCTGTTTACACTGTACGTAACAGAGATTTTATTTTATCAAGATATCTATAATTTCCTTCACACCCTAGTAAAGTGGGTGGGGGGGTGATAGACACTTTGAGGTATATTATTTTTAAATAATTATTTTTATTGGAAAATAAAAGGCAAAAGGAAAATATCTTTTCCATGAACTTTATATATACTGTATATTAGGGTGTCTCTTATTTTCGAAGTGTTGATTTTTTTAGGTTGCGCCCCCTCAACCAGTTCCATTGGTTGAAAAAACATCACATATAAAATGTTTTTTGGATTGAACAATTTTTAGAGGTCGCCCCCGCTTATTAAAGTTCATAAAATATAGCTATTATTTATGCAATTAATATTTGAAATTACTAGCAGTTGTCAAGTATACTAAACATATGTTTTTAATTAATTAATCATCATATTTATGATGAATTCAATTAAATGAATATATTAGAGATAATTGTCAAGTTTGTAGCTGAAAATATTGCTTGATAAGACAAGATCAACCTGTTTAAACATGTTTCATCAAGAATGCTCCAGATTATGTTGCAATTGTTTATTTGTCATCATTCAGTGTTCTGCTGTCATAAGTAAAAGGTGTGTAACTGTGTATCACTATACTTCTTTTTTGCTATTATCAGATAATAACTATGTTATTTATATTTTTCACAATTATTTATACTGATTTTGTTATTAGTGTTTGAAAAAAATTTAATGAATTTAATGAAAAAATTAGAATTTATGCTCTTATACACATATTATGAAGTTTTAAACAATGTTGCTATTTGTCACAAAGAATTTAATTTAGTTCAATGGAAATTTTACCTGACATGTGTTTCATGATCTGTGTTTCTATCAGTGGCGTCACTAGAGGGGTGCGGGGGGTTTTTGTGCAGTGTTTGAGCAGAAATTTATTATTTTTTATAAAAATATCCCTGTAGTTAGTTATAACAACAAAAACATTTTTCGTAAGCCCAGCTTACATGTATCAATATACCTACAAGGCTAAAACTCTATGCTAATTTACTTTTTGAACCTTCTAATGCGCTCCGGTCAGAGCTGTCATTATTACCCAATTACAATGACGCTTCGAATCACGTGGTTTCGTCTGCACGCTCTACAAGCACGCGCTGTTGTTTTCGTTGCTGCTGGTGTTTTTATAGTCGCTGATTTTGTCAAATTTTCTGTTGTTTTAGCTACAATATTGTGGTAATTAGTATTTGTGAACCTATATCAATAACTTTTTTGAGAATGAAGTAGTAATTAAAGGAAAAGAAGGAGAAAAATAAAAAAAGGCTTCCGCTCAGTTGTTGCAGCCTCTGTCTTTATGATGTTGCAGCCTCAAATTTATGAGTATATTTCCATATGCATTTGTCTACAACTTCTACATTATTTGGGCCGTTATTGATTATGCAAACCTAATCCATTAATGTATCTCATGTAACGGTAAAGTTTAACGTTAAAATGAACATAATTTTGATGTAGTTCTTAAACGTTTTTACTTCGAATTCTATTGTTTTCTTACCGAATTTTCACTTTAACCACATGAAACTATGTAAATGTAAATACATTTAGGCTGTGCGTATGATATTGTAATTTAAAGGAGTAATTTTAATTTTGCTAGTTGTTTATGTCACTACTATTGCCATTACATTCAGTGATATACGGGAATTACGATTTACGAGTAACATTAGTACAAAAAACATTACTAAGGATTCTGTATGGTCTGGTACGGGAGGAGGTCCATGGGGGGGGGGTGACACCATGAGTTACCGCACTGGGTGACACCAACCCTAGTGACGCCACTGTTTCTATTTCCAATAAAATAGCAAAATATAAATTTCTACTACAAAAATATTTATTCCTTGTTTCTTAGATTAAAAAATAATAGGAATAATAATTGAGAAAAATACGTTAGATTTATAAAATAGACCAAAAATTTATGTCTACCAAATTTTTTTTTTTTTGTAATTTAAAAAAGTCAAAACAGTGATTTAGCCCTGCTCTACAAAACCATAACACTACATTAATATTTTGTTTTCTTATTTTGCAGATGAATACAAGAAGACCATTCTATTTGCTCGGATCTACAGTAGATGATATTAAAGGCTCAAAGCTGCCCCCATATAGGCAAGCTTTTGGTTATTTTATGCACCTCCACAGAGAGAAAAACATGACAATCCGCGATGCTCTGCGTCAATCTATTCGAGCCACAATAGTTATCTGGGATAAGGCCAATATTCCTACTCAGCAGGAACCTCGTGCCATGAAGAAGTTAGAGAATTTCTTTAACGAATGGACTTGCTTAAAGAAGCATGCTTCCAGAACAAGCCAGAGCCATAAAACCAAGGAGGCTGATTTTGTAGAGCGATTGGAAGATCTCTTTGACATCGCCCATGGAGACGCTGAGAAGCTGATCAAGAATCGTGAGGACTGGGAGTTCCTTCAACTGCAAAGACAAAAAGGTCGTCCTGGCTCAATCGGTGGTGTGGACACTGTACATCTTCACCGCACAAAAAATGCAGTCAAACGGTTGGAAGCTGAGGCAGAGAGAAAAAGAAAGTCAGAATCTTTGATGGAGGCGTCTACTAGTCAAGTTGTACTGGCTTCTTCCACATCTTCCAGCAACACTGATGAAAGTGAGAATGAGGAGGAGGAGCCCAAAGGAGCTTGTGCTTTACCAAAATCTAAGAAAAAACGAGGCATGAAAAACATCATGACTATTCAGATGTCTGCTGCCCTGGATCGTACACAAATTTCCTCTAGAAAGGCAACATTTATCCTCGCAGAGGCAGCTAAAAGCTTTGGTTTGGACGCTTCAGATTACA
Source organism: Bathynomus jamesi (assembly GCA_023014485.1). NCBI lineage: Eukaryota > Metazoa > Arthropoda > Malacostraca > Isopoda > Cirolanidae > Bathynomus > Bathynomus jamesi. Next base: position 10,292 of record JAJOZX010014243.1, read on the forward strand.
ACATAAACCAACATTCTATCCATCGCCTTCGAAATAAGAACCGAGCTCGTCATGCTAAAGAACTTAAGGAGCATTTCCATGGAGAATGTTCTATGACAGTCCACTGGGATGGCAAGATGATGGAGGACCTCACCTCGCACAAGCACATTGATCGTCTCCCAGTACTTGTGTCAGGACCTGGTGTTGAACAGCTGCTTGGTGTCCCCAAAATCCCAAACTCAACTGGAGAAGCACAAGCTGAAGCCGTCTTTAACTGCCTGAATGAATGGGGAATTACAGAGAGAGTAAAAGCAATTTGTTTCGATACAACAGCTTCAAACACGGGTCAATATAGTGGAGCCTGTGCTCTCATCGAAGCAAAATTGGGACATGATGTTTTGTACTTGCCTTGTAGACACCATGTTTTAGATTTATTGTTGGGAGCTGCATTTGAAGCAACATTGGGATCTACATCAACTGGTCCAGAGATATTGATCTTTAAGCGTTTTCGTGACAATTGGACTTCTGTTGATCAAAGCCAGTTCCAAACAGGTGAGACAGACACGATTACTAAAGAAGCAATTATCCAGTCTAAAACTGAACTAATTCAGTTTGCTAGATCCCAGGCACCTATGCTACGGGATGACTATCAAGAACTTTTGGATCTGTCCATCATCTTTCTTGGAGGTGTCCCCAATAAAGGCATCAAGTTTCGTGCACCAGGTGCCATGCATCGAGCTCGCTGGATGTCCAAAGCGCTCTATTCTATCAAGATGTGGCTTTTTCGAAACCAGTTCAAGATGACTAAGACTGAAGAACGAGGAATTCGAGATCTTTCCCTTTTTTCTGTTCTCATCTATATGAAGGCTTGGACAACATCCTCACTCCCTATTGAAACCCCATTTAATGACTGGCTCCTTATGAGGTCATTGATTAATTATCCTAACAAAAAGATTTCTGATGCAACTAAAAAAAAGCTCTCTAACCACTTATGGTACCTGTCTGAAGAAGCAGTTGGTCTTGCTTTCTTTGATGAGCGAATTACTACAGATGTAAAGAAACGCATGGTAAAGGCATTAGAAGATGAGTCCACTGATAGACCACCCAAGCGTCCTCGGATTCCTGAATCGACCTTCTGCTCTGGTGAAGGACTACACCAACTTGTTACAAGAAATACTAGAGAATTCTTTACTAAGCTGAATTTGCCAGAAGGATTTCTGAACAAGGCACCCAGCACTTGGACATCCAACTGTGAATATTTAAGGGCCAGAGCTATTGTTGCAGCTCTATCTGTTGTAAATGACCGGGCAGAACGTGCAGTAGCTTTAGTTCAAGAGCTGAATAAGAAATTGACAGTGGGGGAAGAGCAGCTCCAGTTCCTGCTCCAAATTGTTGCAAAACACCGCCAGAGTCACCCAGTTCCATCAAAAACTGTTCTTCTCAAAAAATAACCATCAATGAGGTCGCACCTTAAAATACACCATATTGTATAATCATTGTATATTAAATAAATGTTGTATAAGGAAATAATGCTAATTAAAGTAATTAAAGTATGTAAATAGCACTGGCATTTTGAATTTATCTCTATATAATAAACTAATGGTTTTTTTTTGTAGCAATGCTTCATTGCTGATTGTATATAAAAAAAGAGCCAGGAAGGATTTTGGATAGGAGAAAAAGGATTGGGATAAAGAAGGATTGAGGACCAAAGGATGGATTATAACAACATCAAGGATAGGTTAGAAAAGGATCAATGATAAATAAGAAGGCCTATACTTATAAAAACGAATCAAACTAAAAAAAGAAGGAAGGAATTATGTGTATAATGAGCATAATCATATGTCAGGAGCTATTATGCCATGGTCACCATTTTTATTAGCCGGGGGCGACCCCTAAATATGAGCCAATTTGTGTCAAACTTTCAAGTTTTAGTTTTTATGCTAAATGGAACTATTTTAGGGGGCGCAGATAAAATAATTCAACATTTCAATTTTTTGACTACCCAATAAGAGACACCCTACTGTATATATATTTTAATCAATCGATACATTCATAGCCTTAAGAAGAAGGATAAAAAATTGAAAATGTTTTCACAAAGAGCATCACTCCGTCTATATACCCATTTCAGGGTACTAGCAGCTCACAACATCATTACGAAGCAAATCGGGGTCAGTGTACTGACGAGGCTTTCGTACGTGGATCATCACCACTGAAAGCAACAATGCTGCGTGTTATCCCAGTCTAAAGAATATCCAATCCGTATTTGTTTTCGTGCAATTTTCGTTAGTTTGTATTGCAGACACCTCTAGTTATTATTTGACATGGTGCATGATTCTTCAGGAGTAAGATACACCGTGAGTTTGTGTTTCCTTCTCAAGGCAGCACAAATTTATCTGTATCAATTACAGTCACACTCGTATTACCTCAGGCTTGCTCTACACAAATTGACCAAAAACTACGAGTATTTGCAATTGCAAACCTTCCGTATACAGGCGTGTATTTACTTAATAATAATCTATACTATAATAAGAGAGCTGTCCGTCCGTCTGTCTGTCTGTCTGTCCGTCCGTCACACTTTCAGAAATTGTTAGAAAAAATTGTGAGAAAAAAAATTCAGAAATTGTAAAAAAAATTCAGAAATTGTATTACGGGCGGAAATGTGAAGCTCAAGATTTTCATGACTGTGTTCTTTTCTGTAGTTTAGCAATGGGGGAAGGGTGGGAGTGGGGGGGAAGGGTTGGGGTGGGCGGAAGGGTGGGGGTGGGGGTAATGGGGGATGGGTGTGGTAATGGGGAGGGGTGGGGGTAATGGGGGAGGGGGTTAGCCCCAAGTTGTATGAATGGGGTGAGGAGGTTTTGGGAGATACCAGATTCAGAAATGTTGACACAATGTGAAGCTCAAAATTTTTACGGCTGGGTTCTTTTTTTGTAGTTTAGCCTGTCTAACCGTCAGCGAAGTGACGGGTTAGCAATGGGGGAAGGGTGAGGGTGGGAGGAAGGGTGTGGCAGGGGCGAAGGATGGGGGTGGGGTAATGGGGGAGGGTGTGGTAATGGGGAGGGGTGGGGGTAATGGGGGAGTGGGTTAGCCCCCAAGTTGTATGAATGGGGGTGAGGAGGTTTTGGGAGATACCAGATTCAGAAATGTTGACACAATGTGAAGCTCAAAATTTTCACGGCGGGTTCTTTTTTTGTAGTTTAGCCTGTCTAACCGTCAGCGAAGTGACGGGTTAGCAATGGGGGAAGGGTGAGGGTGGGAGGAAGGGTGTGGGTGGGGGGAAGGGTGGGGGTTGGGGTAATGGGGGATTGGTGTGGTAATGGGGAGGGGTGGGGTTAATGGGGGAGGGGGTCAGCCCCCAAGTTGAATGGGGGTGAGGAGGTTTTGGGAGATACCAGATTCAGAAATGTTGACACAATGTGAAGCCCAAAATTTTCACGGCTGGGTTCCTTTTTTGTAGTTTAGCCTGTCTAACCGTCAGCGAAGTGACGGGAACTGTACTAGTAATAATAATAATAACACAGCTGAACAAAAAAATTTTTTGTTTCATTGCCAAGGAAATTCGTACGAATTTAGGGTATTTTGGGGTTGCTTAATTCCAAAATGAAAGTAGTTTTTCCGATTTGGCTCTAGTTCTTGAGATAATGAATACCCTCATTAATAGGAAACATAAACATAACGCGTGCATATGGGAAACTACCGGAACATTCTAGATGGTGAGACACGCGAATATTCTTAGTGTTTACTCCGCGATCATTCTAGAATATTCCCCCTCCGTATATAAGTCATCGGTCACCCAACCAGTAGTCAGTTGACAGTTGGCAGTGGAGCGGTACGTGTAAAGATGGTAAACTTCTTGCTTGGGCAGCAAAGTGGATATACGAAGTACCCTTGTTTCATCTGTTTATGGGATAGTAGAGCAAGGCAAGATCATTGGAAAGAAGTGACATGGCCTTCAAGAGAAAACATGACTGTAGGTGCAGCGAACATCATTAACGAGCCTTTGGTTGACAGGGAAAAAATCATCCTCCCACCACTTCATATCAAGCTGGGACTAATGAAACAATTTGTTAAGGCCTTGGACAAAGATGGCGATTGCTTGAAATACATTTGTAGATCGTTCCCTGGACTAAGTATGGAAAAACTAAAAGCTGGAATCTTTGATGGCCCTCAAATCCGTACACTTATCAAGGATTCTAATTTCACAAAATTTATGAATGGTGTTGAAGCTTCTGCCTGGTGCAGTTATGTCTCAGTTGTCAAGAACTTCTTGGGTAACCACAAAGCAGACAATTATGAAGAACTGGTGCAAAACATGCTCACAAACTTTGAAAAGTTGGGTACTAATATGAGCATAAAGGTACACTTTTTCCATAGCCACTTACACAGGTTTCCGGATAATCTTGGTGATTTTAGCGAGGAACAAGGGGAGAGGTTTCATCAAGATATCAAGGTGATTGAGGAAAGGTATCAAGGCAGATGGGACAGACACATGATGGCAGACTATTGCTGGAACCTCCAACGTGATTGTCCTGATAACCCACATAAAAGAGAATCGTACAAACAGAGATTTACTATACATTAATTGTAATTATGCGAATCAACTTACTGTGTTTATCTGTTATTATACCGAATAAAATGTCATTATGTATTTCATGTGTTTACTTTTGTATGATTTGAGACAATTTCAATGCGATTTGTAAGAAGGCTCAGCCTGAACATTAAATTTTTTGCATTTTTACGTGTTTCAATGGGGTACCAATTATCTCATAAATTAGAGCCAATCTAGCAAAACCGATGTCATAGTCGGAATCAGCACCACAAAGTTACCCCAAAATCACTCTAATATGATTGGCAATAAAATGAGTGTTGACCAGTGATTAATAGTTGTCTTTTATCTATCTGTAGACTCAACAAATAGACTCAAAAATAAACTTTATTTCTAAACTCAAAATACTCAACCCAGAACGAAACTCGGAAAACCTTTAGTACCTAGCCTTTTCTTTTCTGTATTCTGTAGTTAAGATTTCAATATTTCTCCAGTACACCTCTTTATAATATAATTTAGCTCACCCGTCCAAGAATCATTGAGTTTTATCACCACTTATTATTACTATTATTATTATTATTATCATCATCATCATCATCATCATCATTATTTATTATTATTATTATTATTATTATTCCCCTCCTTACTATTGTTATTATTCTTTTTATTAATGATTCCAGACAGAATACCGTTGGTTTCCTCACTCATTTTCGATTTTAATTGTTTGATTTTCATTTTCCTTCGACTGTTGTAATTTTACTATTTGTCTTTTGTCCAAAACTTTATTGTTTCATTATTTAACAACCAACTACATTTTGCGTTCTTCTACGCTTGCATTTCCCTCCACGCTCGCATTTCTGTATCTAATTATATATATATTTTATGTGACCGAAACTGCAGTTTAATATACATTCTATATATGAATGTACGACAAAAACCCCACAAGAAAAAAAAACCACCGACAAAACCCCTGGCGACAAAACCCCCGGCGACCAAAACCCCACCGACAAAACCCCCGAAATAGGGTAATGCGACAAAACCCCCACTCACAAAAATAAATATATAGTGTGTATTTAAATTCAAGGTCAAGGTGACAGAGTCCAGGTTATAGGTTTTGAGAAATTCCAGTTTCAGTTTCTGAATAAGCTTCACTGCAGCAGTATCTCTGAAATTTTCACCGCAAATTATATTTTCGTTCCGTTTTTACCCATCATGGAAGTCATTCGGAATAATAAAGGTGGCGAAAAGCTGTGTTATAATGGCTATATGTATACTAAAAAATCCACTAGTTCTAATACAAAGCGGTGGGAGTGTGCTAGAAGAGCAGCGTTTGGATGTAACGGTAAAATAACAACTAATTTAGAAATAACCGATATCATTTCAAGTATAGAGCATAATCATGAGAGAGATGAAGGAACGAAAATATTACGACTTAACCTAACCAATCGTCAATATATATGTATATTAGGGTGTCCCAATTTCTTTCTTAAGACGACCTGACCACTCGTGTCATGCCCGGATGTGGTGTGGGCTAAAGCATTGGCTGTGTGATTTTCAACTCGATCAGATGATATTAGAGGTCCCGACGTTTGATGACGTTTTTTGGTTTTCAGAATTGATCATTATGGCGTTGACAAGATCAAACATCAAGTTGTGGCTTCTTGAGAGGTCTCCGATAGCAGAGCTGGCTAAATCTCGATTACCAAGTAATATGGACGTGTTGCTCCTTTTCTTCTACCATCACCGCGACCAAAAGAAGACAGATTCCAACAGTGTCAAGGCTGTAATATCGGCTGTATTAGAAATCTGGGCTAGAGCCAACTCGAATCTGGCAACAACCTCCGTTCATGCCTCGACTAAACTGAAAGCTTTGGTTCAGAGGTATCGAAATTTGCATAAAAACAAGAACAAGACTGGAATGACTTACAATATGCAGAGGATGTATTCTTGGCTGATATGGAGGATATTTTTGATGTCGCCCGCTCAGACGTTCTGGATCGGGGAGATATCCCTCTTGAAGACAAGGAATTCCTCATTTCCCAAAGCGCAGATCGACATACGAGTTACATGGGAGGTGAAGATAGAAAATATAATGCAGCCACAATGAAAAGACAGGAAAGGAAAGAGCTCTTGAGCGGGAACACCGGCGTCAAACGGAGGAGGCTCTAGCTGTAGGAGTCACAGAAGAGGCTACCGACAGCAGTTCTAGCACATCGTCAGCTGACAGTGGAAACGAAGCCGTCACTTGTGGACTTAAACCTTCGAAAGCTCCCAAACATGACAGACTAAAAGAAAGTCTGAGTGATCTTGACCTGGCAGCAACTTGGGATCGCGAGGGCCTTTCTGTTCGACAGGCAACATCAGCGTTTGCTGCGACTGAAAAATCCCTAGCTCTCGGTCCAGACAGTGTTCCATCAAAGAGCACGGTTCACCGCTTCCGACAAAAGGCCCGTACAATAATAGGGACCAATGTTATTGGCCTCCTCGAGCAGCTTCCACCTCGACTGCAGATCCACTGGGACACAAAGATACTCACTGACATCGAACAGGAGGGTAAGTCAGTCGATCGGATTGCTGTTGTGGTGACTGGGGATGGTGTGGAAGAGCTATTAGGAGCACCGAAAATAATAGACGGCACAGGACAGCAAATGGCAAGCGCAGTCCATCAAGCGCTCACCCTAGTCGGAATTGAGGACAAGATCATAGGCATGGTGTTTGACACGACGGCATCAAACACAGGGATAGTGCAAGGTGCGTGCGCGCGTTTGGAAGCGGCATTGGGAAGATCTCTTTTATGGTTTGCTTGCCGTCATCACGTTCACGAAGTGATTCTCAAGGATGTCTTCGTCGTGTGCCTAGGAACACCACTAAGTCCTCAAATCCCACTTTTCAGGAGATTCAAGGAGGCTGGCCATCAATGAACCACTGTCAGTTGGATGCATTTGACAAGGACGAGGTGGCTAAAGCCTTCATAAATGACAATGCTTGCCTTTCACAAATGCGACTTGAGGTAATAGACTATCTCCGCGATGCCCTAAGAAGTGGTAATCATCCTCGAGAGGATTATGAAGAACTTCTTCGACTGAGCCTCTTGTACCTCGGAGACGACGTAGGACGTTACAAGCTTCGGCCTCCAGGGGCTTACCATCAGGCCAGATGGATGGCCAAATGTATTTACTGCCTGAAAATAGCATTACTGCAGTCCCAGTTCTCCGAACTTCGTCTCCAAGAACTGCAAGGGGTTCGCCGTATGGCTCTCTTCGTGAGCCTGTATACGTGCGTCACTGGCACGAGGCTCCCATCGCCATCAAATCTCCCAAAAATGACGTTAGGCTGTGCAATCTTCTTGTAGGTTACCCTGACAAGGACGTTGGAAACACAGCTTACCGGGCTGTGCTCCGTCATCTGTGGTATATCTCGGAGGACTTAATCTGTCTTGCACTGTTTGATGACAGAGTTGACGACAATGAAAAGCGTAACATGACGGCTAACCTGAAAAAGCGCCCTGGGAAAGGACTCAAACGGGTCCAAGGCAAGGGACTGCAAGTGGATGGCCGTTTAAGTCCGTGGGTGACGAGTCGGTCCACCACACTCTTCCAGTTTCTCCAAGTTGAGCCCACGTTCCTCACCAAAGACCCTGAAACATGGCCTACTGACGAAAACTACCGTCTGACAAAGAGCCGAGCAGCAGAACTGATGGTGGTCAATGATGCAGCAGAGCGAGGCATCGCCCTCATTGAGAAATACACAAGCAAACCTCTGTGCCGTGATGAAGAAGACCTCCAGTTCCTCCTTCGAACTGTCCACTCACACCGACGGAATGTGAGCCGGAAGGGAACAAAAATGGATCTCATGAAACACGTGTTTAGTTAAAATGCATAAATGTGATTCTTTGAAATTGTTGTTTGTGTGTTAAGATTAAAATACATGTTTATTTTGTATAATCATCCTTGTGATGGAACTTTTGAGAGAAATATTTCAGTTAATTTGCCTTTCAGTTAAGAGGAGAAATAAAGTGTTCAAAGTTCGGGACCTTTAAATTTCCTTCGATCTCTCTGAAATTTTACAGGAAGACTTCTAATGGGAAACATCAAAAGAGCGCAACACGAGCGGATTTGTATCCCGAAAACAAATTTGGCCCCCTATGAGTTTGGGACACCCTAATGTATATATATATATAATATATATACAGTACTGGCCAAATTATTAGGAATTTTTTTAAAATTCATTTTTTGGTATAAAATGTTAAATTAAACCAATTTTAAACGTTGAAAAGTTATTTATTTCTACACAAGAATACATGGTCATTATTTAGCAATAGTTAGTACTTAGTTTGACCCACCTTAGCTGCCATAATGGCTGCGACACGCTTCGGCATGCCATGAATCAATTTTTGCATAATTCTTTAGTCGAACGAAGCGTGTTGTTCGTCAGTTGTCGTTTGGTTGTCGTGCGATGCGGGTGTGTTTCTCTTTCTTTTACGTGTCATTGTAACTACCGTTTAATTAAATAGTGTATTTACCCAATTTCGGCATTATTTGTTACAGTTTTTAAGTGAATTGAAAATGGGGCGAAAGAATGACTTGAGTCCACGGAAAATTGGGCAAATACAGGTTTTATTAACTTCTTCTACATTTAAACAAAAGGAAATCGCTGCCAAACTCCATGTTTCACCACAGTCAGTACTTCGTATTAAGAAAAAAATGGTATTTGGAGAAAATGTAGGCCCCAAAAGGGTTGGAAGATGCGGCAGAAAAAGGGTAACGACTCCAAGAACTGATAGACAGATTGCAATTTTGTCTCTTAGAAATAGAAGAGCTACTTGCAAAAACATTTCCAGTAGTCTAACGGCTGATGGCATCAATATTAGTCGTAGAACAGTCAACAGGAGGCTTCTAACTGCCGGCTTCAAAGCCTACCGCCCAAGGAAGAAGCCCAGGCTCACTGAGGCTATGAAGAAGGCACGTTTTGCATGGGCAAAGGAACACATTAACTGGACTAGTGAGGATTGGGAACAGGTAAGAATAATATTTAACATTAAATAGAATGTTAATACAGTAAATACAGTATGCATAGAAGTGTATTTACAGTACGTGATAAAACTGCAGTAAAAATATCTGTAAAGCAGCAAGTCATACTGTACTTCGTTTTAGCTGTACTTCATACGCTATGCACTGACTCTTTCACAGGGCTTTCTTTGATTGCAGGTGGTGTTCTCCGATGAGTCAACGATTGCCGTGCTTGACGATCGTGTTCAAAGTGTAAGAAGGAGGCCTGGAGAAGAATTTTTGCCTGAGTGTCTGATGAAAACGGTGAAATTTCCACAAAAGATCATGGTTTGGGGAGCAATTTCTGTGCATGGAACTAGTCGTTTGAGCATTGTTGAGGGGAATATGAACCAAGTCAAGTATATAGAAGTACTAAGAAGACGTCTACTGCCTCAAATAAGGGAATGGTATGGTAATAGACGTTGGATTTTTCAACAAGACTCAGCTCCATGCCACACGGCAAAGTCGGTTAAAAAATGGTGTCATGAAAATAGTGTTCGGTTGCTCCCATGGGCTGGAAATTCTCCAGACATGAACCCAATCGAAAGTTTATGGTGTATTTTAAAGGACGTAATCCATGAAACGCCGATAACAACAAAACACCAACTCATAGAGCGACTTATTCAAGTCTGGTTTCACTCTACACGTATTAAGGAATTATGCAAAAAATTGATTCATGGCATGCCGAAGCGTGTCGCAGCCCTTAAGGCAGCTAAGGGGGGTCAAACTAAGTACTAAACTATTGCTAAATAATGACCATGTATTCTTGTGTAGAAATAAATAACTTTTCAACGTTTAAAATTGGTTTAATTTAACATTTTATACCAAAAAATGAAATTTTTAAAAAATTCCTAATAATTTGGCCAGTACTGTATATATATATATATATATATATATATATATATATATATAAGGCTACCTAACGAAGGCTGGTGGCCCTGGTTTTGTCGCTTGGTTTTTTTTTCGGTGGGTGTTTTGTCGCCAGGGGTTTAGTCGGTGGTTTTTTTTTCGTGTGGGGTTTTGTCGGTGGGTGTTTTGTCGCCGGGGGTTTTGTCGGTGGTTTTTTTTTCGTGTGGGGGTTTTGTCGGATCTCCTCTATATATATGTATTCCTATATAAATGTTCAACTTTATATGTATAATTAATTAATTAATTAATTAATAATTGCCCCTAATTTCGCATTTTTCAATTATGTTTTCTGTCCGAAACTATCTTCATTTATAGTATAATGACTCATGACTCATAATTCTTAAACGCGTATCATTTTATTTTCATTTATACCCCTATATGGGTTCCCATTTTTATTTTGTATATATCTCTTTGTATACTCTCTCTATATACTTATGCATATGCACACACACACACACATATATACATATACATACACACCTACTGTGCATACATACGTATACACTGTTTTGGGATACATGAGGCCCTATCCTTGAACATTATCTAGAGCTTGGAACTATAGTAACAAGTGCATCGTATTCTGACATGCTTCGGAATGAGTTAAAGCAAGCAATTCGCACAAAACGGAGAGGGAGATTGTCGGAAGGTGTTATTCTGTTACACGACAATGCGCGCCCTCATACCGCTGCACAGACTAGAAAATGCTTTCAAGAACTTAAATTTGAAGTTCTCGACCATCCAGCCTACAGTCCAGACCTGGCACCTTCGGATTTTTACCTGTTTGGACTACTAAAAGACGCTTTGAGAGGTCAACGATTCCAAGGCGATGATGACTTGAAGGAGGCGGTGCATGACTGGCAACGCACACAGCCAAAAACATTCTTTTGTGATGGCATTAGGAAGCTTGTAGATCGCTGGACTAAGTGTATTGAGAAACAGGGAGACTATGTTGAGAAGTGATATGTTTATAATCTATCAGATGTGAAAATAAAAAGTGCGGATACTTATTGAATTACCCTCGTGTGTGTGTGTATATATATATTATATATATATATATATATATATATATATATATATATTATATATATCGCCAAATTCCTCCTACATTTTCGTTGGTGTTAATTGTGGTTACCTTAGCTCTTACACTTGTCTTAAGGTAGAGAAGGGTTCCATCAAAAGAATGCGATCTTTTATCGTATATAATGATTATTTTTTCGAATTTCATTCGCCTCAGGATTCTAATTACAAAACTCGAAATCAAACAACTCAACACAAACATGTACAATAACACCAAAAGGTGGCTGAGCAACTATGTTTCAGGAAGATACTCACATGTCACATTTAATGGCAAGTCATCCAAAAACAAGCTTTTTCCGAGCGGGGACCCTCAAGGCTCTGTTCTCTCACCAACACTGTTCAACTTATACATGCATAACATTCCAACACCCATAGATAACAAGCTTACCTTATCGTCATATGCAGATAACCTACAAACATACATAAACAGTATACAAGACTGGCTCACACAAAATAGACTCAAAGTAGCGCACACAAAATCAACCATCACCTTGCTCACAAGCAACACAAAAGAACACCAGATAACTCCACAGCTTACACTAAACAACACCAACATTCCACACACTCACATGACGAAAATACTTGGGGTCACATACAACACATCAATATCTTTTGCAAACCACATTCAGGACATAAAAACAAATGTACGTGAAGACTTAACACGCTTAGGGTACTAACAGGCACAAACTTTGGACACCAGCAGGAAACAACATCACTCATATACAAACAATATATTCGCTCAGTTATGGACTATGCTAGCCCATGCTAGGCACCCATTATCTCAAACAAACACATAAACACCTTACAGACAATACAAAACAACGCACTTCGTATCATTACAGGATGCACTCAAACAACACCAATAGAACACCTGCACACAGAAACAAAAATACTGAAAGTTAGGGAACATTTAGACATGAGGGGAACACAATTCATGGCAGCAGCGACAACTAACCCACAACACCCTTGCCACTACATGTACAATCATGCAACGACACCTCGCACCATTAAGGTAACACCAGAGAGACCTTATAACCAAATACTCCATTCCATACCACGCCCCATAGACATCACACAGTACAGAAAACACAAACACACACACCTAACCCACAAAGCACTGACACGACTCGGTCCGAATGCGGTCCTATGTGCGAAGCCGCCACTCATTAACAGGTCAGAGACCAGCCTGAGCAGATCGGATCGAGTTAACTTAGGACGATTCCGATGTGGACATCACCCCAACTTACAGACATATAAACACAGACTAGATAACTCCACAGACGACACCTGCCACCTCTGCCAGGACACACCACAAACAATTGAATACATTATGACAGACTGTACCACTCTAGCACAACATAGAACACAACACCACATCACTAGTGCGCTGAACCTCTGGTCCATTCCGGAGAGGGCGATCAGTTACCTGCGTGCCGCCGGCTTGCTCGATCAGGGTGGGCTGATCGGCTAAACAACAACAACAACAACAACAACTTCATGTTACCTCAAGTTTTACGCACCCTTTTTTGGTTTATTTTATTTTAGGTTAATTTAGGTTTGGTTAACCTAACCTAACTTAACTTAGCCTACTGTAAACTGAACCCCCCAGAAATCTCCTCCAACAAAGTAGTAGTTACTTTCCGCGTAGGAAGAAAGTGACAGAAAAGATAGCACCGAATAGGAGCGAAAGTAACTTTTAGCGATATATATATATATATATATATATATATATATATATACACACACACACGCAGGGTGTCCCATAAGTCTGGAACCATAGGTTAAAATAGGCAATTCATGTTTTTCTGTTTATGCAAGTGCCCATGATGTCTTTGAGTAAGAAAGAACGCATCCAGGTAATTCTGCTCGTAGGAAATCGGAGTCAGAAGGAGGCAGCTGAGGAATTTAACAGATTGCATCCGGACTGCGCACCGATAACACACAGCTGTGTCGGCAAACTTGTAGCAAAGTTCAGGGAAACGGGATCGATAGGAGATAAACCACGCAGTGGACCTCTGAGGACACCCACCGACGATGACACAGCCCTACCATCCTCGCTCATTTCACAAACAGTCCCGAAAAGTCTCTTCGGCGTTTTTATTGCCGTTTTGATCATTTTGCCCTGTGGTTCCAGACTTACGGGACACCCTGTGTGTGTATATATATATATATATATATATATATATATATATATATATATATATATATATAGGTGTGTGTGTGTGTGTGTGTTCGTGATATAACTGACATACCTCCCTCTAGCTTTTTCGGGAAACATGTAGCAATACCAGTTCCACTTTCTCTTGATTGGTATACTGAGCCATCAGGGTATTTTCTTTCCTAAAATATGTAAAACTGACATTAGAAATGTGTTTGTTTCACTTTAAAAATATAATGTCTATTTTCCCTATAAGTTCAGACTTCTGGGACACCCTGTATATATACACCCCAAATTATTTATGCTGTAAAAGACTGGTTTTAATCGTAAGAAATTTTTAATTAAAATAAAACTATTGAAGAATATGAACGTAAAAACAAAGAAAGACGTCAATTAATACTGGAAAGAAAAACAGCACTGAGAAAGAAAAAAGAAGAAAGTCTCTGCTGTGTAAAGACAAGTGGCGTAGCCATTAATCTTTGATTAAAATTTAAAAATAGAATTATTTTAAATTGCTCTCTTCATTCAATTAAGTGAAATTCAGATTTTAGCTCAAACTTTTTTTTCTTTTACTTTTGTGTAAAAAGTTAATTAATTCGCTTTCAGGTTTTGATGTCTCTGACCCGAAGGTTAATTTTAAATGAAAATGAATGTGTAAAGTGATTTTTTTTCAAACTTGCGAGACTCTTAATTAAATGGTAGATGAAAAAGAGTCGGAGACTAAGGAGGCAGATTGTACCTTTTTAAACTTTTTGGGTAAATGTAGCATTATATTTGTGTTCATACCAGCGTGAAATAAATTACAGTATTTAAAGGTAATATTTGAATATGTTAATTGCTTATATCGTGAAATCGTGACATCGTGAAATAATGAATGTATACAGTATCAGATGCGATATTTATCTTACACATTATATAACACTAATAATGTCTAATATTTATGAACACCAAACAAAACAACCTTTACTGATGAATGAACATCTCCCAGAGTGAGTTAAAAAGATTGCGGTCTTCTGCCTCCAAGATCGTGCGATCTAACACCCACAGATTTCTCTTTAGGGATGTAAAAAAAAAAGGAAGACAAAACCTAAGCAGAGAAACCGCCAAACATCCGAGAACTCAAAAAAGGAAATATCACCGTGATTATGTCAAGAATCAGCCATAACATGCGCCAAACAGTTGTCGTTCAGTAAAGGCCCGTTTGCAGAAGTGACAAAATAAAATGAAACAAACTCTAATTCGTTTCTATACTTTGTATTAATATTAAATTAAATTAAGGACTGTTTTCATCTTAAAATAAGCTACATGCCAGTTTTGCGCAATCCTTCTTTATATACAGGGTGTACATAAAGTCAGGATCTATTTTTGTGAAGCACTTGGAAATTATATGGAATTCAATCATAAAATGATAAAGTGGTAACATTTATTAAATAATTAAGAGTAGGATTCGACGTGACGCCCATCAGTATCCCTGCACAGCTCAAATCGTTCCGCAGCATTTCTAAACACATTCTGGAGCATTTGCGGGGTTATGTTATCTGCAGCAGTTCGTATACGTGTACGTAAGTTTTCAAGACTCGTAATCTTCGTCTGATAGACGTGCGATTTGATAAAGCCCCATGCAAAGAAATCTAAAGGGGCTAAATCTGGTGATCTCGCTGGCCCAGGTCTGTTGCTTCCGCGTCCGATCCAGCGATTTGGAAAACGTCCATTTAGATAATCCTGAACAATTTTGGCATAGTGACAAGGAGCACCATCATGTTGATAGACGACGGGGATAGGATTGTTAGTACCGTCGTCTATCAACATGATGGTGCTCCTTGTCACTATGCCAAAATTGTTCAGGATTATCTAAATGGACGTTTTCCAAATCGCTAGATCGGACGCGGAAGCAACAGACCTTGGCCAGCGAGATCACCAGATTTAACCCCTTTAGATTTCTTTGCATGGGGCTTTATCAAATCGCACGTCTATCAGACGAAGATTACGAGTCTTGAAAACTTACGTACACGTATACGAACTGCTGCAGATAACATAACCCCGCAAATGCTCCAGAATGTGTTTAGAAATGCTGCGGAACGATTTGAGCTGTGCAGGGATACTGATGGGCGTCACGTCGAATCCTACTCTTAATTATTTAATAAATGTTACCACTTTATCATTTTATGATTGAATTCCATATAATTTCCAAGTGCTTCACAAAAATAGATCCTGACTTTATGTACACCCTGTATCATGGGAGAAATAAACATATAAGTTTCTTCAGTATATATATATATATATATATATATATATATATATAATGTTAACCTTCCGTCGTGGCCTTGGGTGGTTCGAAGTTGACGGGGTGCTAGTTAGGTGGCAGCAACGGATTTCTCACTCTGGGGTAGCTGGTACTGTGAAGGGAATCGTAGCAGTTTCTTTTATACTACACTCCGTTTTCTTCTTGTAGCGTATCGGAGAAATTATTTATTCTATTTTAAAACTAAGTTCTCTGGAGAAGGCAGGACTCAAAGGACGCACATACACTCCCCGACTATCTATATATGCTCATAGATCCCCTATTATTACACACACACACACACACAACGTATATAAAGAGATGCATGTAAAGTCCCAATAGCAAAATATATACGAGCATGCCGAATAACTACCGCACAAAAAGAATACCTCATCACAACCAAGATAGACTTTCAGGAGCTCAACCCAGCACATGGTGAGATGAGGGCTACAACCAATCGTCTAAGTATAGACTCTTAGGAGCTCATCCCATCAACACTACGAAGCCGAGATGAGGGCTGCAACCAATCGGCTAGACCTTAATTCCTCTCAGTAGTAACACAGTGTTACACAGCCGTCGTACCTACGCATTACTTACCAACACCGGACCAAAGCCGCCTTACCCTCACGGATTTTAAATACCAGCTCCTGGTAGACCAACAAGGTCTCTAAATACGACCCAATTAATAGACAAAGCTATTAAGCATAAACAAATACGTTTATAAAACCAGGAAGTAGACCGACACAGTCTCAAAAGAGGGGACAACACTACGATTAGAACTCCTCATGGTGGAAAACCACCACAAGGCCAATTTGACATTGGGTGGGCGATCTTTTAAACAAAAAAGCGAATATGATAAACTAAGTTTAATGCAAAAACAAATTTTCACCTTAATATACAAATTTATCCTTAAAATATAGCATAAAAAGCATTAATATGATTTTTAAGACAAAATAGAAATTAAATTAGGGGTAACTTATTCATTTTTCCTATTTTACCCAAATATATCTTTAAACCTTATTACCAAAAAATATTAATATAAATTTATATTAAAATATAAATTTATATTAAAAATAGATTGTATTTCGGGGTAACCTATTTATTTTTCCTCTTTTACCCACTTATTTTGTTTCTGGGTTGATAAATACAAATTTATCTTTAAGACACAAATATATCGGATCACTTTAACATATTGCTTCCCAGAACCTCTCTTTAACATATTGCTTCCCAATGTATATCACTTTAACATACTGGTTCCCATTTTCAATCACTTTAACATATTGCTTCCCAAAAATAGACATTACACAACCAATTACAGTTACATTACAATAGTTATAATATTTAGAGATTAGCTAGTCAAGAAAATGTAAATTTATGGACAACTTAACTTAATATGCTTTGCCATTTTTTGTTAATGTAAATTATTTGGATCACCTGAAGATCAGGGCACCCAGCCTTCTTTAGTTAGCCTTATAAGGCTAACTAACGAAAATATCACGACCTAACCTAACCAGTCGTTAGGTCAACTGTACGCCCTTGATGAATGGTTAGGTTAGGTCGTGATATTTTCGTTAGTTAGCCTAGATTACCAACCTCTTTCTAACCAACCAACCTTTCTCTTTTTAACATATTGCTTCCCAGTGTTAATCACTTTAACATATTGCTTCCCAGGAGGGTTCACTTTAACATATTGCTTCCCAGGCGGGTTCACTTTAACATATTGCTTCCCGAATGCTTTGGGAAGCAATATGTTAAAGTGATCCAGTATATCTTTAAACCTTATTACAAAAAATATTAATATAACTGTATATTAAAAATAGATTGTATTTCGGGGTAATGTCGTCGGATGCAGAATTCAGAGCGCACTATAACATTAAAATGATAACGACTAGTCGTGTAATTTTGATGTTATATTGCTCTCTGAATTCTGCATCCGACGACATTATTACTCCAAGACCCCTGACTTGTGGATTTGGCCTTTCATACTTCTCACGGTTTGAAAGAATCATAAAGTCGGGGACCAAGTTTTAAAGTGTCGCTAATAAAGATCCCTTTTTGTGATTCTTAGATTCCGTGATGAATGGGAAAATACCTGAGTAACTCAGGACGACTTCATGCGCTCGGCTTGGAGTGGAAAGCCGTAGTACTACAGCACAATAGTAACACTAGACCAGGGCGTTACGATACATCCTGGGATATTGTCAGAAACTTAAATGGTCGTTTCTCACACCGTCACAACAGTCAAAGTTAAAGTCTTCAAAGAAGGCTAGATGATTGTCCTAGTACAATACCAGAGGAGCCGGGTGTACCTTGTCATGTACGGCAGAGTGTGCAAGAGAACATCTCGTTCTTTCACCTCAGTGCAACATGCAGATTACACAGATTCAAACACTGTCTCGCTTGAACGACTTAACACCAAATAAACCTAATTCTGATTTTAATCAATGTGGAGCACGATAGCCTAACCTTGCATCTGGTTAGCTAAAGGGGGCTTTCTCAAGGTAGATGAGTCATCAATTAAAGATGCAATTAAATCTTGCTTAAACACATATGGAGAAGGAGTTCGTTGAACGGAATCCAACTAAGAAGAGGAGGGTCTGTCTACCAGGAGCCATGGCTGACAGAATTAGAGACGAAGTAGATAGGATTGATGTTGCCTCCCGTCATGTGATGTTGGTGACGATGGTAGGGGGTAACGACTCGTATAGGCCCGATACGAGAATGCCTGACCTTTTGGAGAGATATAGGGGGTTAATTAGGTCCCTGAAGGGAAGGTGAGCTAGGTCTTTAGTTCTAGGTATTACCCCTAGGCATGGCCGTAACTACCTATGAGGTCACCGAGGTCCGGACCTCGGTAATTATTTCCTAAAAAAAAAAAAAGAGACTGAACCGTGAAATATTGCTGCAGCTTTAATAAAAGTATTTTTGCGAACAGGTCCCTTTGTACAGTATTTAATTATAGACAAGGGTTTTGTGTTTAGTGTATAGCTTGGGTTGTGTTTGTAGATGTCATTTTGGTCTGAATTTTGCTCGTCCCGCCGCTCTCGAAAAAAATCTGGACCTCACTAATTTCTAAACCCTAGTTACGGCCCTGCCCTAGGTACGGTTTGGATCTTAGGATTACGTCAAAAACAATATTTTTGAATACTAAACTAGAAGAGATTTGTCCTGAGGAAAATGTACCCTTCGTAAAGCTGTGGTCATAATTTAGTGATCCTATCCTTTTTATAAAAGATGGGGGGTGCATTTCAATGAAATAGGGAATGCTAGGCTAGGTTGGTTAATCGATGAGAACGTTCGAAAGCTGCATAGGTCGAAGCCTTCTTTAAACGTTGTGGGTCCGGGAAACGCCGGCCCGACGTGAAAAACAGTTTAAAACGCCGATCCGTGGTAAAAAATAATTTAAACGTCTTTTATTGTAACGTGCGATAACGGCGATAATTTATTCCGGGAACTACGATATAGTTGCTATTACCGAAACGTGGTTATATACGTTGACTCGGGACTTGTAGGGGGAACTTGATATAGCGGGTTTTTGGTGGCGGCGTTTTGTTGTACTGTACATTCGTAATTCCTTTAGGGCTATAGAGGTTAAGATAGATTTTCCGGCAGCAATTAATGCGATATGCGTTGAAGTTAGGGCGCGTAGTATTAGCTTTAATTTTGTTGTTGTTTATAGACCTCCCGTTCACCCCCTCGACACCAATACTAGATTTTACTCACTTCTTGGTAATTTTATTAATAATCGGGATAGTATAATTGTCGGACACTTTAACTGCCTTAATGTTAATTACAAGACTTTTACTGGTAATGATGAGGGTTTGAGACTGATTGAGTTCATGGATAATAATTTTTTACAACAGATGGTTACCGAACCAACGCGCTGTGACATTATCTTAGACGTGGTGATGACGAACGATGAAATATAGTTGAAGGTTTAGAAGTAGGTGAGAGTTTAGATATAGTTATCACCAAATTATTAGGCTTAAGCTATTGATAGAAAACACTAAGAATAGTAACGTAATAGACGTCCGTGATTTTCGTAGGGCTAATTTTGATAGTTTTGCGGACAGGATGAGAGTAGTGGACTGGGATAACTTATTTATGGGTAATGACGCAAATTTTCAAAGGGAGGCGTTTAAAGAAAGTTTTTGAATATCGAAAGGGAGTTTATTCCTCGTAGGCCTAAGCGCGCTAGAAATCATGGTCGGCCCAAGTGGTGGGCTCAGGCGATGGCGGGTATTTTAACAACTTTTTTGCGACAGTTTTTACTGTAGAAGACGTAAATAATGTCCCCGATGTGGACGATATCGTTCCATTTAGTAGCGAGACTATTTTGAATGAAATAACTGTTTACGAGGGTGAGATTGCACATTATATCGATAAGCTAAAAGTTAGCAAGGCTCCAGGCCCTGACGTGCTTTATCCTAGACATTTGAAAGATTTGAAAGGCGTTATCGTAGTCCCCTTAACGAAGATTTTTAATCAGTCACTGAAAGCGGGGATTACTCCTGAAGACTTCAAATTAGCTATCGTTACGCCCATTTTTAAAAAGGCGACCACACAATAGCTAGCAATTATAGGCCCATTAGGTTAACGTCAAGTGTCGGTAAACATTTGGAATCCGTAGTTAGGATTCGTATCATCGATCACTTAGAAAGTCGTGATTTGATTAATAGTAGTCAGCATGGGTTTCGAAGCCATAGATCTTGTTTAACTAATTTGTTAGAGTTTTATAACGAAATAGTGCGCGAATACGATAGGCATAGAGCGGCTGACGTTATTTATTTAGACTTTAAAAAAGCGTTCGATGCAGTTCCGCATAGAAGATTAATTGCGAAGGTTAAAGCGCACGGTATACGCGGTCAGGTAGGTAACTAGTTAAAGGAATGGTTCGTGCAAGGAAACAGAGGGTCGTTGTTAATGGGAGTGAATCGGGGTGGTTCGATGTAGGTAGCGGTGTCCCTCAGGGTTCAGTGTTAGGCCCATTCCTATTCGTAATCTATATTAATGACATAGATGTAGACTTGACCAGTAACGTGTCAAATTCGTGGATACTAAAATAGGCGGTAAGGTTCTTAACTTGGACGATAGAAATAGGCTCCAAGACGATATAGATAAGATTATGGAGTGGACGGATAAGTGGCAGATGCAATTTAACGTAGACAAATATAAAGTATTGCATATAGGTTCTCGTATCAACAATTACATGTACACGATGGATGATAGAGAGTTAGCGAGCGTTGACGAGGAAGTAGATTTAGGCATACGCGTATCTAAGGATTTAAGAGTTAGGAACCAGTGCCCTGGAGTTTTGCGCAAAAGCGGATAGGATGTTAGGCTTCATAGCGCGTAATTTCGAATTTAAATCGAAGAATATTATATTGTCCCTTTACAAGGCCCTAGTCGGGCCTCATTTAGAATATGCCGTTCAGTTTTGGTACCCGCATTTGCTTGAGGATATTGATAGGTTGGAAAGGGTTCAGCATCGTACGACGAAACTAATTCCGTCACTACGCAACAAGTCTTACGAAGATAGGATTAAAGAGTCAGACTTGCATTCACTCGAAACTAGGAGATTAAGGGGGGAGCTTATTGAAGTTTTCAAAATCGTTAATAAAATCGGTAACATAAATTTTGATAAACTGTTCACTTTCGATAAGAGCAATACTCGTAGTAACGGATTTAAATTGCGTGGCAGACGTTTCATTACTAACATCGCTAAAACTTTTTTACGTTTAAAGTAATTGATAAATGAAATAATCTTCCCGCGTCCGTCGTGAACTCTACCAGCGTTAAAATGTTTAAAAACCGTTTAGATAGGCATTTTAAAAATATTAACGTTGTTTAAAAAATAAAATAATTAGCAGCAGGAGCGCTGGGAATGATGGTCGAGGATGAGTCTGTTGACGATTAATGCCAGCTTGTGACATGCCAGCGTGTGATATGCCAGCAATAAAATTATAAAAAAAAAGAATAGACTAACACGAACTTAGATGTAGCTCGTAGCATAAACTAACCCACTTTTTGTTATACTCTTTCTACTTTTTTTCTTTTTTTCTTCTCACTCTACTTGCATGTCTATAGTTTGCATGGTATGACAGTGTTTGAGTTAAGACTGTTTGCATGATTTGTAAATGTTCTTATTTTACTTCCTTTCATCTTTCACACCTTTCCTATTCCCTTCGACTATTTTTCCGACTTGTCTGCAGTGGCCGGCAGATGATGATGGTGAGTCTTTCTTTTTCTGTTTTCTGAATGGATGTTAACCCACGAATGATAAGTTTTGCTACTTACTTAACTCTTTATTCTCTTGTTTTAACTCCCTCTTCTCGTCTTTTAACCCCCTACACTCTTCTTTCTCTCGGGCTAATCTTAGAGTGGATCTTAGGGTCTTTGTTAGCGTTAGCTTCTGTAGATCTGTAGATCAGATTAAGGGGACGTTATTTACCCGACTAACAACAGTACGTCCCCATTTTGTAATGTAAACTCAATAGTGAAGCGTTTATTTCAAAAGCACAGAGGTAAAAATGAGACTCTTAGGTAATAAGTGAACATGAGAACACTGTGTTGGGCGCAGATGGACCATGAAAAGAGATAATTATTTGAGAGCATAGTCAAACTGCTCTTACATATTAAGTTTCAAGATAAGTCTTTCCATTCTATAATTAAGTTGTTCCCTTCAGGAGGCTTCTTATTGCCACTGAGGAAGTTCAGAGAAAATGGTATATGAAGATAGCTAATAAAAATAAATAAATGAGACTTGTCTGCTTCCCCTCTGCCTCAAGGAATTGAAGATATTACAGTTCCTTAATGGTCTTAAATAATATACTATTACAATCAGGATACTTTTGGCTACATTTTTTGGGCATAAGGAGAAAATGCATTGTCACAGCGATAAGATGCCTCAGTTGGTACTGTATCCTGAC
Organism: Bathynomus jamesi; assembly: GCA_023014485.1. Taxonomy (NCBI): domain Eukaryota; kingdom Metazoa; phylum Arthropoda; class Malacostraca; order Isopoda; family Cirolanidae; genus Bathynomus; species Bathynomus jamesi. Next base: position 33,216 of record JAJOZX010014243.1, read on the forward strand.
AAGCTAGAGCATTATTAGGAAGAGGTATAATAAACACTAAATTGGATTTGTTAACAGTAGTGTTGTATGCCCTCATCAAACCTGGACCAGGTTGCCTGCATAACAGGTTAAGTGATTTAACAACTGTTGAAGACCGTCCTACCTTTGACCCCTCTGCAACACCCCGCCTCATTCTGGTAATTTGATATAAGAAAAAGTTGCTTTTTAGACAGGGACTTTGAACAACACTCTGGCCGAATGAGTACTGAGCAATACGATAGTCGAATATGCGCAGGACAAACAGATGGAGAGAGAGAGAGAGAGAGAGAGAGAGAGAGAGAGAGAGAGATTTGATTGCATTAGTATTATTATTATTTTAACCCTTTAATTACCTACGTCCCTATTTTGGGTGAGATTTGCCCCTTCACAGTTAGATTTGAGTTGTTCAGCAGCTTCTGGTCTGCTAAATTGCATTATGGGTGCCTCCAATTTTCTACGTTTACATGTATTTGTGACAATACGCTGATTTAGAATATGGCTGTATGTTTGATTTAGTGTTAGCGCTTCTTTAAATTAATCTGACTGAGTAATATGGCAGTGATGGAGTGCGTTTAGAAAAAATTGTTGCCAGATTCTCCACATGTAGTTATTGCACAGTCATTAGATCGCATAAGTTACCAACAGGTAATTCCAATTAACTTAGTATATACGATATGCTGTAGGTGTGTATATATATATAATATTATATATATATATATATATATATAATGAGAGAGAAATGTACTTTTGCGTAATTAGCTGTAGATATGAGAGTTATGTGTTAAAATGTAGGGATAATCTCTAGGAGCGCTCCATTTTTCAATATTAAACAAAAGTATCGATAGCAAATGCAAGATTATAAAAAAAATTACAAGTTACATTTTTATAGTGAATGTTTCCTGTTTTGGCTATAATGTACTTTTTTTCATAAAATATTTTTCCTGATTGGGCTATTTTTTCGCTACTCTGCGACTTAATTAGTTGGTTGGATTCTGTTCTGTCTATTTTTTTTTTCTAATTGGATTCAGTTTGGTCGTGTTTGTGATAGAATTATGACGTGCTGTTCGTGTGGTTTCTGACTTTGAGAACTTGATTCATCATGTGCCCTAGATGAAGAGAAAGCATTGGATGTTTTTATCTTTTCAATATTAAACATACACTCATAAAACATATACCATTTGAAAGCTCACATTTTTCTGAGTCTAAAAATGTAGTAATCCAAAAGTATCAATAGCAAATAAAAAGTAACTAGGTTTAATTGTTTGACGCGTGACGTAATTAATTACATTATAAAGGTTGGCTAAGTTATAAATCTTCAGTCTGTGTTGTGAGATGGTATTTTTGGTAATTGTTACACTAACCTAACCTAACATGAATATGTTATTATATTATCATTTGTATAATTTAGGTCTCGGGGGTACGGGGCAGAGCCCCCGTAAAGATCACACATCACAAATTGATCGGTGTAGGTTTTTATATTTAAACCTAGTTACTTTTTATTTGCTATTGATACTTTTGGATTACTACACTTTTAGACTCAGAAAAATGTGGGCTTTCAAATGGTATGTTTTATGAGTGTATGTTTCATATTGAAAAATGGAGCGCTCCTAGAGATTTACCAAATGTAGGTTGAGTTGCAGCCTAATTTTTATTGCGAAAGAATCAGCTGTTTAATTTAAATATTTAATAATACTACTACTTCAAGTTAAACTGCTATACTCGATGTTTAAAACATCGCTTTCAACGCTTCAGTTGATGGATGTTTACAAAGTTCCTCATTTCTACCATATGTGAAGAAGTGAAATTTTTCAATGTTAAATGTAATGTTGCCTTCTGGCCATTTGTATATTTTACTCGTGACCCTCTGCAAGGACCACCACATTGCATCGCGGATTTTTTTTCCGAACTTTGTATCGTCTGCATTCGATGCTGGTATACTAATGCTGTTTACACCGCTAGCCTCGTCTCTTAGCATGATAATGAACACGAGTGAGGCCAGTACTGTACTTTGTGGTACTGCCAGACACATGGAGTGCCACGTTTCTGCAGAAATGTAAAGAGAGTATTGCCAAACCGCTATACTTACTATGGAGGAAATCACTCGACACATGACAAATTCCAATCCCCTTAAAGAACGTGAACATTGCCCCCCCTATTTAAAGGTGGTAATAGAGCCAATGCCCAAGAATTATCTGCCAATGACTCTCACCTCACACCTTATAAAGTGTTTTGAACGTATAATTAGAGCCAAAACCAATACTACCTACAAGAAAAAGACTTATACAACCCAAATCAGCATGGCTTCAGGGCTGGAAGATCATGCCTATCACAGTTACTAGACCACCAGGAGAAAATATTGTGTCGAGGACAAAACATAGCTGTAATATATACAGATTTGCTAAAGCCTTCGATAATGAAAATGAAAATGAAAATGAAAAGGTTTATTGGCAGACTATACTCCATATGACAAATATTATTAATACAATAACAGTTCATATACTAAGGATAGAAATATATACAATTGATTAGAAATAATACTGCACTGTCGAAGTTAAGTGGAGCTACAGACAGACGTTTTCGTACCAAGAAGTCCATAGCTTAGAGGATAAATGGCAGGACTCATGGATAGCTTGGATGATCGGGTTGGTTGATTTTTTAATTCTTTGCATTAGACTATATTGAGCACGTCTTGTTACCTCCGGGAAGCTCGGGACATTGCGGGTAGCAAACATTTGCGAAGCTGAGCATCTCGGGGGTAATTTATGTAAGAGTCTAAAAGACCTGTTGTACAGCAAATTTAGGGTTCTGCCGGAACCTTTTTTATAATTCACCCAGAGTTGCTGATCGAATATATTACTGCAGAAAGTACGAAAGAATGTGTCTTTAGCTTCACTTGTGCAGAAACGAAAGTTCCTTATGGTCATATTCGCTTTAGCACACAGGCTTCGAGATTGTTTTCTTATATCCGAGTCATCACTCAAGGAGCTGGTAATAGTTTGACCCAAATACTTAAACTCTTGTACTTCCTCAATTACTTTACCATTCATTTTAAACCTTATATCAGCTGGCTGATTACAGCTTTTAGGATGAAATTGCATAACCTTAGTTTTTGTAACATTAAAAAGAATATCATGTTTCTGCGAATACACTTCGCAGACATTTAGTAGCCGATCCAGACCTTTAACAGAGGGACTTATTAACACCATATCATCGGCATAAACTAAGTTATTTATCCTTGTGTTATCTATAAACCATCCTACTGTTGCCTCATTAAGTGAAGCAATTAATCCGTCAATATACACATTAAACAGCATAGGGGAGAGGAAGGAGCCTTGTCTCACCCCGCAAGAGGAGCCAAAACACTCGGATAGTACATTGCCCCACCTAACAGTGAAAGATTGGTGGGAATACCAAAATTTCAATAAATTTAATATGTACATGGGAACCTTCCTGTCTTCTAGTTTTGCAAATAAAATATTGTGGTTCACCCTATCATATGCCTTACTTATATCAAGGAAACAGCTATAAATGGTTGAATTACTGTCAATGTATTTAGATATTGTTTCTTTAAGTACATAGATACACAGGTCAGTTGTGTGGGACCTTTTAAAGCCAAACTGATTAGATGTCCATAGGAAATCATTTAATCGGAGTAACAAGAGTTTTTCTAGCAGTTTCGAGAAGCAGGAAGCGACAGCAATAGGCCTGTAATTATTGCTGGACAGAATGTCTCCATACTTATTTTTGACCAGGGGCAAGATATATACCCTCATGAACTCTGCAGGGATATAGCTATGAGCAAGCATCGCTGATAGGAGCAATGATATATGCAGACATACTACGTCATTTGCATATTTTAAGTGCTCATTCGATAAGTCATCTACCCCTGACGCAGAACCAGTCTTTAACTCTTTAATTAACCTCTTTACTTCAGAAAATGATATCAAGATATTTTCCCTTGTCCCTCCGACAATCGTTTCGCTGCAATCTATCTTAAGATTATCCCTACTCACACTATTAAGAATGTTAGAGTCGTGGTTTTTCCACAGCTTTGCAATTTCATCCTTCCCAGACACCACATCGATTGTCGGAGGGATGGCATTTTTGACACCCGTTTGATTCTTAACAAATTTCCAAAATTTGTTATTACCGTTATTTATGCGAGCTTCACAGGCTTTTGATGCTCGAATAGACTCTTCTTCCTGTTTACATCGCCTTATGGCCGCCTTATACTGACTCCGACTTCTGCACATATTTATGTATACTGGTCCTAAACTGGGTCTACCATGAAAGCACCACAAATCATAGGCGTCTTTCGATTCCCTCTTCAGGGGGGCAATAAAATCATTCCATCCAGGAATAACCTTAGTATGATAGTTGTAAGATTTAATCAAGGGGCTTCCTGCTTCTCTTAACAGGGATATTATCTTACTATAATACCTATCTATGAGTTTACAGTGAGAATCATTTGAGCAAGGATTATTACAGGCAAGGTGCAAATTTTCTAAATTATTAAAGAGGTGACATGTTCTGTCTTTGTATTCTATTCTGCTGCATATTAACATTGGACCAATCGACGCGATTATTCTTACCTATTGAGTTCTTGTTAAGTCGTGTTGCGCATAAATTGGTAACGTTAATTAATATTTCTAATTGTCTATGATCAGAAAGAAGGAAATCATGCAAAATATGAACTCTAACAATTCGATCCTTTAGATTATTACTAGTGAGACAATGATCAATCGACCTGGTGGTACCACTCATATCGCTAACGTATGTAAAATTACCACTGGCTATCCCTAATACATCTACATCACTTACACTTAAATTGGCCGACTCGCACATGTTACCCAATTCTCCAAAGAATTCCGAGTTCACATGTGCGTCAAAGTCCCCCATTATTATACAGTGAGAATATTTGGGGTTATCTGATAATGACTTAATTTTCTACAGCAAATCAATGTATTCATCTAGATTACTGCCGTTGTTGTATGGTAAATAGCAGTTTACAATTAATATGCAATCATTGTTCACTTGTAATTCAATGCCTAACAACCTTACGTTATCGCTTGTTAAAAATCTTATATGTTTTGACAAATTTTTCCTTAATAAGAAAGCAACACCACCAAAAAGCCTACCGTACATTAATTCATCTGACAAGTCTACTGCTGATGACGCATGGTACATAAAGTCATCATGGATGGTAGAGATGAATTTTAGCTCTTGTTTAGGTAGCCATGTGACCATGGAAATGTGACCATGGAAATGTGACCATGGAATCATAGCACACAGGCTTAAGAATACAGGAATTACTGGAAAGCTAGGAAGGTGGATATTTAATTTCTTGACGCAAAGAACACAAAGAGTGGTGGTAAACGGAGTTAAATCGGAAGTCGTGAGCTCTGTCGCACAAGGGACAGTATTAGCTCCCTTGCTGTTCATAATAATGATCGCAAATATTGATGCAGATATTAAGGACAGTATTGTATCATGCTTCGCAGATGACACAAAGATATGTAAGGAAATATTGAACGAAGGTGACATAAGAAAATTACAAAACGACATTGAAACATTATTCCAGTGGGCAGAAGACAACAATATGAAGTTCAACGAAGAAAATTCAAACTTCTAAGATATGGTAATAACAAGGAGCTACAGAAAAAAAGGGTACGAAACTCTGCAAGCCAAACAGATAACACCAAATCCACAAGACAGGGGTCTTGGAGGAATAATGTTGTCGGATGCAGAATTCAGAGAGCACTATAACATCAAAATTACAACAACTAGAAAAATAATGGGAATTATCTGGAGGAGCTTCTGCAACAGAAAAGCAAACATCATGCTCAAATTATGGAAGAGTCTAGTCCGACCAATAATTGAGTATTGCTCAGTACTCACAAGCCCACACAGAAAAAGAGACATTGTGAGCATTGAAGCTATACAAAGGACTTTTACGTCTAAGATAGAGGAAACAGAAGGTGAAGACTACTGGTCTCGACTACAATCCCTGGAACTCTACTCTCTTGAAAGAAGACGCGAGCGGTACACAATAATATACATATGGAAAATACTTAAAGGCTCTGTCCCTAACCTTAGAAATGAAATAGAAACAAACTGGAATGAGAGAAGAGGCAGATTTTGTACGGTCCCAGCTGCGGTGGGACAAGGGTCCATGAAAACGAGAATGGAAAATACCCTCAGAATACGAGGCCCAAAGCTTTTCAGTGTCCTACCAAAAGAAGTAAAGAATCTTCAGCACACCGACCTACGAGGGCAGGAAGAGATCAGACAGCAATTCCCTCCTTCACCAAATCCCGAAAATGAGGCGGGATGTTGCAGAGGGGTCGACCGCTGGTCGATCCTGAACCGTCGTTCAAACTGACGTAAAGTAACCTAAAGTAAGTGTATATATATATATCTATATATATTATATATATATATATATATATATATAGATACTGTATATACGTGTCAGTGCTATACTCATTTTGATACCAAGGTCAGTAGGGAGAGACACTGTACTATTATTTAATACTTTTAATTCTTCCCTAAAATCTCTTGGTTCTTACTGACAGGCTTTCTAACCAGAGCATCTTTTAATTATTATTTTTACCAGCAAAGATACAAATTTTTTTAATAATTTTCTTTTACTTGTATCCATGGAACAGATATAAATAATTGGGAATGATTAGCATCCTACTTTATGTACCATTTGCAAATTTTAGATGTTTTACTTAACAGTCCTTGATCTGAATCATCTAGCTGCAAAAATAAGAATATTGGACCTCTCACTATATACAACGTATCACGGTGAGACGGTGAAGAAGTTGTCTCAAAGCTGAGACAAATTTACTGTATATAATGTATAAATGATTTGACAAGCAACCACGAAGATGAGAAGTTTAAGTTAAATAGAAATTCAGAAAAAATTAAATATTGGTGCAGAGAACTGGATGAAAATTTTATAAAATAGATAAAATTAGGTTCAGTATACCCCTTTGGGGGTGAGGAAATCAAACCTCCCCCAAAGCCTCTTCTCTCCTCCTGCTTTCTCTCCTCTCTCACTCTCTTAGATTAGGTGGATTTTCCCAGTCTGTAGATAGATAGAAGACAAGAGATGAAGACAAGCTCGTGTAATACGTAAAAGCAGAAATTTGAATGCCCTTTAAGAGAAAAACGACGAATAACTTTGCACTTCAAATGAGTTTTCGCCATATATATCCAGGGGTAAACATTTATCTGCTAGTCATGTTCTTTATTGTGTGGAGGATTTTATTATTATTATTGTTATTATTATTATTATTATTATTATTATTATTGTTATTATTATTATTATTATTATTATTATTATTATTATTTTAGCCCTTTACATGCCTACGTCCATTTTGGACCCTCCTTGTAAGTCGGAAAATAAAAGAAAGAAACGAGTATAAAAATAATGCAGTAATGTCGAAGTGGAGCTGCAAGCAGCCGTTTTCACCTTGCTAGATCATATATATATATATATATATATATACTGTATATATATATATATATATATATATATAATATATATATATATATACAGTATATATATATATATATTATATATATAATATATGTAGGAGTCATTGTAGAAGGTTTGATAGGTGGACGCTGAACATGGTTAATTTAAGTTAGTTTTCAGCACTATTTTAATTGGCATTATTATTATTATTGGTATTATTATTTAAGGCCATTACATGCCTACGTCCCTAAGTGGGAACATATCTTGAATTGAATCTACTTTTTATATATAGTTTTGCCCTTTAAAGATATTCAGAATAAATATACCGTACTTTCATGCTAGTATAATAAAATTGACAATAATCATATTAATTCATGCATGATGAGAATAAATTAGTTTTTGAATCAGTGCTTTTCAACCATGAACTCCTCTTCACAATGCATATCGACACGTATTTAATGTCAAAATAACAGGTGTCAGGTGTGTGGTTTGGATGATGTAGATATGGGGATTAAAATCTGAGGACCGTTTTTAATGTCAAAGATAATTTTTGCGTCAACAAGTCGCGCGGAATTAAAAAACAACAACAGGCGATTGGTGCTAATCTCCATAATAAATCGTGGCGCCGAAATTTAGGTTCTGTTTTTCGCGAAAGGCATGGTAAAGTAAAAATAATAATAATAATAATAGTAATATAAAACTTCCAATATCTGAGCTATACACCGCGGCATGCTTTATATATATATATATATATATATATATATATATATATATATACACACACACATATATATATACATATATATATACACACTGTATTTATTAACCCAGAAACAAAATAATTGGGTAAAAGAGGAAAAATGTATAAGTTATCCGTAATTTAATTTCTATTTTGTTTTAAAAATCATATTAATGCTCCTAATGTTATAGTTTAAGGATAAATTTGTATATTAAGGTGAAAATTTGTTTTTGCATTAAACTTAGTTTATCATATTCGCTTTTTTGTTTAAAAAATCGCCCACCCAACGTCAAATTTGCTTTGTGGTGGTTTTCCACCATGAGGAGTGTTAATCGTAGCGTTGTCCTCTTTTTTGAGACTGTGTCGGTCTACTTCCTGGTTCCATAAACGTATTTGTTTATGCTTAATAGCTTTGTCTATTAATTGGGTCGTATTTAGAGACCTTGTTGGTCTACCAGGAGTTGGTATTTAAAATCCGTGAGGGTAAGGCGGCTTTGGTCCGGTGTTGGTAAGTAATGCGTAGGTACGACGGCTGTGTAACACTGTGTTACTACTGAGAGGAATTAAGGTCTAGCCGATTGGTTGTAGCCCTCATCTCGGCTACGTAGTGTTGATGGGATGAGCTCCTAAAAGTTTATACTTAGACCAATCTGTTGATGGGATGAGCTCCTAAGAGTCTATACTTAGACGATTGGTTGTAGCCTTCGTCTCACCATGTGATGGGTTGAGCTCCTGAAAGTCTATCTTGGTTGTGTTGCTGGTTGTGGTGAGGTATTCTTTTTGTGTGTACTTATTCGGCATGCTCGTATATAAGCACACCGGACAAAAAATTAGTCACCCCTCTCAGAATGTACCTAATAACGTGTGACGGCGCCTCTGGCCTTGATAACCGCACGAATCCGGCGAGGCAGAGACTCTACGAGGTTGTGCATGTACTGAACATCGATTTGCTGCCACTCGTTCATCAGCCGGTCCCGAAGTTCCGCCAGAGTCCGTGGGTGTCTATTCCTGCGCTTCACTTTCTGTTTCCAGCCTGAACAACACCTTCGACGCATTCAGGATTAAAGGCTTCATTGGACCTGCGATGTACTCGTCGCCTCCTATCATTGGAGAACAAACAAAAACGGGACTCATCCGACCAAATTACACGTTTCCAATCTGCCGCAGTCCAGTTTTTGTGCCTCTGAGCCCATTTATAACGTGCCAATTTGTGACTTGCTGTTAACAGCGGCCTCTTCCGTGGTACCCTGCTCCAGATGTCCATCGCATGCAGTTCTCGTCGCAATGTCCGTTCGGAAATTGGTCGCTGGAGAACCTCATTGGTTTCTTGGAGCAATTGTTCTCTGGTTTGAAAACGATTTGCAGTTACTAGACGAGAAACATGGCGGCGGCCCCTATTGTCGAGAATTGTTTTCCGGCCACAGTTACGCCGTCGATTGTCAGTTGATTGCGAACTACACCACTCTTTGTAAACTCGCTGGACAGTACGCGTTGACACACCAACAAATTGGGCTACTTCAGACATTTTGTGTCCGTGGGCTCTGCCAAACACGATGGCTCCTTTTTGCCACTGAGTAACGTCTGCCTCACGACCCATTTTGCAGACTATATCCAACACACACTTTGTTCTTCACCACCTCACGAAACAGATCTGATCCTGTGTGCTACGTCACCGCTACTTGTCACTTACCAATGCTACATCAGCGCCCTCTGTGTGACCTTGAACTTCCTACTATCGGTGCTATTAGGGGTGACTAATTTTTTGTCCGGTGTGCTTATTTTGCTATTGGGACTTTACATGCGTCTGTTTATGTACGTTGTGTTTGTGTGTGTATGTGTATGTGTAATAATAGGGGATCTATGAACATATACATAGTCGGGGAGTGTATGTGCGTTTGTGTGCGCTTTTAATTTGATCGAAGGTTATTAATATACACAAGCCATTTTGTCTTCTAAGTCTTCTAAGCCAACTGCCAACTGGCTGATTAAGCCAACTGGCGGATTTCGAGTTCTAAGCCAAGTGATGCTACCCTGAGCTCCCATTATGCGTCTGTGTCTCGCAGACGTAGGGTGCTCTGTCTTCCTCTCTCTCTTCCTCTCTTACCTTCCTAAGCTAAGGAAACCCCTTTGAGGGTTGAGGCCGTCCCACCTTCTCCCCAACAATCTCTTCTCTCTCTCTTAGGTTAGGTGGACTCCCCCAGTTTGTTGCAGCTGGGGGAATTTATATTTTTGTGGAACCCAGGTGGGTTGGGTGGCACCTTGCAACAAGGGGTAGGGGGGGTTGGCACTGGCACTCATTTGATCAACATTGCAATTGCTCTGCACCCGTCTTGTTTGCGGTCATACCACTTGCGTACTTCGAAATGAAACTTGGGGATCAAGACAAATCATGAGCTCCACAGAAAGTTTCCATTGTTTGTGTGAACAACTTAGACTGTGTAGTAAAGGTAAAAATGATTCTTTGCCTTTTTGGATTCCAATGGTCTGGCGTCATAACTAGAAATCACAGCAACGACTGCTATTTTTGTTCATGTAACGTTCATATAACGTCGTTATTACATTACTATTATTAACTCGCTATTAATTTCCAAACGCTCGTTTTTTAATTAGTTAAAGCATGGCACCTCCGTCAAATACTTGCAGTCGCTGTGAAGGAAAGTTTGTTGCTTACGTGGTTATCTTGGCTAATAATAATGATCAGTTAGTTTGCAGGTGGTGCTAAAACATGGAATTGCTGAGGAACGAGGTAGAGCGTGAGAGGGAGGCCAGAGTGAGGCTTGAAGAAAGGGCGGTGCTCCTGACGGCAAAGTTAGAATCCCTTGGGCCTCGTGAGAGGAGTTATTCTTCAGTCACGGCCCCTCATGCCTCAGTTTCTACTAATGATATAAATATACTGATAGCCCTATCTCTTCCCCTAGTTCCCGACCATTCGTGCAAGTGCGTAATGGAGCCCTATTGAGACAGCCTAAGACTTGTCTACCAGAATTAACGAACAATAAGTTTTCTGTTTTAGGCTTCGAAGACGTATGTGAAACTGAAATACGACTCGTTGATGATTCCATTGTTCGAGGGCAGCTCGAGGAATTTTGTGGGAGAAACCCCCGTCGTAGGCGCCGTTACTGCTACCCTGGTGCAAGGGTGGAAGGTATAACTAATAGTGTTTATTTTTTTACAGAGGGAACCTCTGAGGACAACGTATGTTATTCTTGTCGGTACTAATAACGTTCTAAATTCTAGATCGGAAGAGCTGCTGGCTAGGTACAGGGATTTCTTGAGCGACTAATGGAAAAAACTAATAAGATTGTTTTAACAAGTAATACTTTATCGAATTATCCAACGTAACGAGTTCTACAGCAAGGCAACCTATATTAACAATAACCTAAAGTCACTTTGTCAACAGGAAGGAGTACATTTTGCGAATTTTTGGAACTGTGCGTTTAAGAAGTTTATTTCATAATACTGTCTCTTCTTTTCAGGCTTCCGTAACTCGAACGGTCCCGGCGTAATTACAAACAATTTGAAGGTTCTATCCTTCACTGCTCGTAGCCTACGAAATAAAATAAACGAATTTTTTTTCTGTAATTGCTTGTAAAGACTATGATTTAATTGCGATAAATGAATCGTGGCTTAGTACTGAAACACGTGACTTTGTAGGGAAGTATCATATTAGAGGTTATAGACTTTTTGTTATAAACAGAATAGGTAGGCGAGGTGTTATGCTGGATATCAAAGATAACATTGCAAACGTTATAGAAGTAAAGCACAGAATTCCAGAACCGATAGATTCGACTATAGCAGAACTTAAACTGAACGATTTCAAACTTGTTGTTGCGGTTATATATAGGCGCCCTAATCAAACAGATTATATGGACGAAGCATTATATCGTGAACTAAAGAGAATACAGTAATAGGTAGTGAGCAGGCCTTAATTATGGGTGACTTTAATTGCGCCAATGTGGATTACGATACAATGCAGGGAGACGCGGAAGGTAATCGTTTAGTTAATTTTCTCGAGGATAGCTTTCTTATTCAAAAGGTTGGAGAACCTACGAAGTTGGACAGTATTTTAGATTTAGTAATAACTACGGATGATAGGCTAATCACTGATCTTCAAGTAATAGAACCGTTAAGCAATAGCGATCACAATATGGTAGAATTTGTCCTCTCAGTAAATCATTCGAAACCAGCTAACTCGACTAAAATTCCTAGCACGCAGATTTTTGTAAATTTAGAAATGAATTATCACACGTCAATTGGGAAAACGTAATGGGGATCTCCAACAGAAAAATAATGTGGGAATCGTTTGAAACAGTATTTAGGACTATAAATGAGGAATATGTACCGTACAAGATTAAGCATGCTCTTGTTGTTTACTTCTAGAGTAGAGAATATTATAAAAAGTAGAGATAGGGCTTATAGGCTACATAAGTGCGATAAAGAAAATCTGTAGTTACGAAATAACTACATATCTCTATTAGTGATGTAGCGGATGTCATTTTTTTCACATCCGCGGATGCGGATGCGGAAGAGGATGCTTGATTTCAACATCCGCGGATGCGGATGCGGATGTCTACATTTTCGTTATTTTTTTAGGATATATTCGAGATTTGTTGTGTTTAACGTATATAATAAGTTATTATATAGAGAGAGCTGTAGCTATAATGTAGTATAATTGATTAATTGTACAATAATTGCTGTACTTTTCTCTGAACATATAAAATAATATCAAGCATCTAACTAATATAGAAATCAATTAGTGAATTCGTCTGCAAATAAATTCGTTATATTTTGTTGAGTTTCAGCCACAATTAGAAACCATAATTGTGTTACCAGGATGCGGGACGTGAACCCAACTCAAATGCACCCCCACCGACCTCTTTCCCAACCTCCACCCTTATAGAAAGAGATCTTTAATTAGCTTGATAACTATTTATATTAAGTTTAAAGTTTTATTAGGCATATTTATAAATGAGTAATTAAAATAAAGTAAACTAAGATGTTCATCGTTTAATGTTCAAACTTAATTATAGGAAGGTTATGCTTAAGGAACATTAATTTTTCTGCCTTTTCTGCTGCCAGTCTGTTTCTCTTTTCATCATATATTAATCCAGCGCTGCTAAATAATCTCTCGCTTGGTACGTTTGTTGGAGGACAGGCTAAATGTTTCCTTGCAAGTTTACTCAAGTATGGATAGATATTCTGCGTATTTTTCCACCAACTAATAGGATTGTCACATGCAGCCAGGCGTTTTTCTTGGTGATAGTCTCGATCATTTTTACTACATCTTTTGACATCGCGTAGGTCTCGTCATTGCTGCTTGACTCAAGAAACTGAGAGACAGATTCTGTGATAGATTTGCTTGTTGAAGGTGTTGGTTCTGTCACTGAAACTTTTATTCTTTTGGTGGGTGGCGAAGCGACAGATTCAAGAGATTGAAGCTCTTCAACTGCTTTGCCAAGTGATGATTTAACTCGTTCTAATGTACTAGGTGAAAATAACTTAGCTTTGTAACGTGGATCTAAGTAGGTTGCAAGAGAGTAACTTCATACAAGAACAGCCTCTCGTCTTGTCGCTTGCATCACTTTTGCGCACAATGAACTAGTTCTATTAATATAGTAGAATTTGATAATTTCCGCTAATTAATGACGTTTTATCTCAACGGTCCACATCCGTACGACATCCGCAGTCCAAAGTGCGGATGCGGACGCGGATGCGGATGCGAGAAAATATGCGGATGTTCCGCGGATGCGGATGCGGATGCGGATGCGGATGTGACCTACATCACTAATCTCTATGGCGTGATGCGAAAAGCGTAATAAAAAAGTCCAAGCGCGATTTTGAAATCTCTATAGCTCGTGACGGCAAAGAAAACCCCAAGCGATTTTTTCAATACGTCAATAATAGGAATCCAGTAAGGTGTCTTGGGGCCGTTGAAAAATTTTAACGGAGAGCTAGTTTCTGAAAACAAGCAAATGGCTACCTTGCTAAACAAATTTTTTACGTCAGTTTTTACAATAGTAGATGTAACGAATATTCTTCGGTCATAGACATAATACCTTTTGATAATGTTAATACTTTAGATAATATTGTGGTTAGTGAAAGGGACGTAATGCCCTATATTGATAAAATGAAAATGTGTAAATCACTGGACCCGGATTCCCTATATCCCATACAACTAAAAAAAACTAAAATAAAGTATTGTTGTGCCACTAACAAAGATTTTTAATGCGTCTATTTCTGAGGGGTGCGTACCAGATAATTTCAAGTTAGCAAATGTAACACCTTAAGAAAGGCGATAAAGGTGCGGCGGGAAATTATAAGCTAATCAGTGTAACGTCTGTTCTAGGTAAGCTACTGTAATCAATAATTAGGGATCGTATAGTCGAACACTTAGAATTGCATAACTTGATTAGAAATACGCAGCACGGTTTTAAGCGAAACAAATCTTACTGGACTAATCTTTTAGAATTTTTTCAAAGCATGGTTGAAGTTTACGGTAGTCATCGGGAGGTAGATGTAGTGTATTTAGATTTTCAAAAAGCGTTTGACACCGTACCGCACAAAAGACTCATTGAAAAAAACTAAGGCTCATTGAATACGGGGTGTAGTAATAAATTGGATAGAGGAGTGGTTGCGAGGTAGGAAACAGAGGGTGGTCGTTGATAGAGCGGAGTCTTCTTGGGCTATTGTAGCGAGCGGTGTTCCTCAGGGTCCTGTATAGGCCCTTGCTTTTTCTTATATATATATATTAACGATTTATATGTCGGCCTAGTCAGTACAGTTTCAAAGTTTGCGGATGACACGAAGTTGGGAGGTAGGGCGATTAATGACGAAGATTGAGATAAAATCCAGGAAGATCTCAATAAAATCGCAGATTGGTCAGTCACATGGCAAATGAGATTTAACGTCGATCAGTGCAAAATTTTACATATAGGTTCGCGTAACGGTAATTTTGCGTTAGTATGTCAGGGAAGGAGTTGGTAAGCGTAGAGCAGGTAAAAGATTTAGGAGTTATAGTCACTGGTGATTTAAAGGTGGCGAAACAAAGTACAGCAGCGGTCAATAAAGCGAACAAAGTGCTAGGTCTTATAGCTAGGAATTTTGAGTACAAATCGCGCGATATTATTGTTCGTCTTTATAAATCATTAGTTAGACACCATTTGTAGTACGCGATCCAATTCTGGAATCCACATATGCACAAAGAGATAGACAAAATCGAAAGAGTTCAAAGACGAGCCACTAAGATGATTCCGTCGCTTAGGTCATAGTCGTACGAGGATAGGCTTAAGGAGTTAAAATTGACTACACTCGAGACTAGAAGGCGAAGGGGTGATCTAATCCAGGTTTTTAAAATTACGAATGGGTTCGACAACGTAAATAGAGATAGCTTTTTCGAAATATCACAAAATAGTAGAACTAGAAATAACGGGTGTAAACTGACAAGTAGAAGGTTTGAGACAGCAGATGCCAAAAACTTTTTTACGCATAGAATAGTAAATAGGTGGAATAGTTTGCCGGTAGAAGTAATTACTAGCACGTATATAAATATGTTTAAAAATCGATTAGACGCATATGTTGATAGATTGGGTATAGTTTAAGGTAGTAAAATTAAGGCTTTTGTGGTTCGGAACTCATGTAAAATTGTAGGTCCTCTCCGCCACCACTGAGGACATGCGCAATACACAATTACAAACACAGTTAGGTAGACCAGCCATGAGTGGATCCTAGGGTCTTTGTTGGTCTGAAACATTATAAAATTATAACAGTACTAAAAATAAAAAGGAAATTTCTTATCCAAACTTTCAGTCTGCTAAAAGACCTGTTGCTCATGGACCTGGTACCTCTACCTACTAAACTAAATACTCTTGATATAACTTCATCTGATTCGGTGTCTGATGACGATGGAAAAGTTGATATTGATTGTTTTCAAACCGAAACATCTGGTGAACCCCATTTGTTTACACAAAGTGAACTTAATGATGTGGTAAGAGATTTGTGTTTCTCGAAGGATTCTTAGGAGATTTTGGGATCCAGACTTCGTGCAAAGAACTTGCTTTCTCCCGGGACGTTATTTTACTGGTATAGAAATCGAGAAATAGAATTCATCCAATATTTTTCTCAAGAAAATTAACTGGTATATTGCAACAACGTTTCGGAATTAATACTAAAGCTAGGCGCTGCAGTCTATGACCGAAATGAGTGGAGACTTTTCATTGATTCCTCCAAAAGAAATCTAAAAGGCGTCCTCCTTCACAACGGTAACTTGTATGCATCCGTTCCTGTGGCTCATTCTGTTCACTTGAAGGAAACGTACGAAAATCTTGAACTTATTCTCGCTAAGGTTAAATACAAAGAACACGGTTGGCTACTTTGTGGAGACTTAAAAGTGATTTGTATGTTGTTAGGTCAACAATCAGGTTATACGAAGTTTCCATGTTTTTTGTGTGACTGGGAAAGCAGAGCAAGAACTCAGCACTGGATAAAAAAGGAATGGCAACGCAGAGTCAACATGACACCTGGTTCTATAAATATTCAACGTGAAAGTTTGGTTGACACGAAGAAAGTCCTTTTACCTCCGCTTCACATAAAATTGGGGTTGATGAAGCAATTTGTTAAGGCCTTGGACGAAGATGGAGATTGTTTTAAGTATCTGCGTGGTAAATTCTCTTTCTCTCTCTCTCTCTCTCTCTCTCTCTCTCTCTCTCTCTCTCTCTATATATATATATATATATATATATATAAAAACACCGTCCTGAAAATTGTGTTTGACGCAAAAGTTTATGATATCGAAATAAACTTTGGCGTTTAATGATCCGCATCAATCACACATCTCTGTTATTTTTTAAAATTTATTTATTGTATCGTACGCGAATTCTGGGACCCAAACAAATCTCTCTCTCTCTTCTCTCTCTCTCTCTCTCTCTCTTTCTCGCTATATATAATATATATATATATATACACAAATATATATATATATATATATATATATATATATATATATTAGGGGTGGTCGAAGTTGGTACCAGAAAGCGAATAAACATCCAGTAGTTGTCGTTTCATCTATGAAATGTGAAAATCACAAAGAAATGCATTTTGATAAGAGATCAGAATGCGAATTTAGCTTTTAAGTTTTTAATTTTTTCTGTTGTCGCTTCATGCGTAAAATCCCGTACGTATGCGGCATACGCGCAAACAAAACAAAGCAAACCCAAAATTATTAACTTGTTTCTATAAGCATAAATATCATATCAACGTTTTTCTTGTATTTTTATATAATTATTAATTATGCATCTTTAAAAAATAATGGTAAAATATTATATTTCCTGTGACCGTTCACGCTTATTTCTTAAATATTGCTATTCGCATTAACACTTTTCATTATGTTTCAGATTTTCCGGTGTAAATAATGCCGAAAGCGAAAACAAGACACCTGACCCGAAAGAAAAGTGAAGAAAAGTATGGAGGTGGTCCTTGTGAATTATTAATGACCGAACCAAGCACTTACAGGCAGCTGATTCAATACTATTATGACCTTAATCATGCTAACCCTGGCGCAGATTTTTGGGCCTTAGTGCAGCAAGTTAGCAAGGATTTAAAATCCATTTGGTCTTCAGTGAATCCAAGGCTGCCTTTGATTAATGAAAAATCCATTGACAGAAACGTTAAAGACCTACTCACTCTTGTGAAAGACATTAATCGCAAGCATGCTAAGGCAAGTGTCAAGCGAAATCTGGATGCTAACTTGGACAAACTTTTTGATATTTCTGCCTGTTCCTGTTCTTTGGATATTTTGCCTTGCAGTGATTCAAGAGTATATTGTAAGAAGGACAAGTGTACACAAGAACACATCATCTGTGTTTGCCCTCGAAATGCAAAGGTGCCACTTGAAGAAAGAGCATACCTTCGTGATCAGCGATCCAAAACAGGTCCTAAGGGTGCATACCAGCTGTCTTCAGTGGACACAGCTGCTGCCAAAAGAGACAGGAAGGCCAAACAAGGACAGCAACATGTACTACCTCAGGAGGAAGTTGAGCTAGTAGGATCTTTCATACAGCCTACAGAGTTGCCTGGACTTACAAGCAGTTCATCTGGTGGCGAGGTTAGTTTCCTATTATTTATATTAATTATATATAATTATAAATAAATAAATAAATAAATTAAATAAATAACTAAATAAATAAATAAACAGAAAACGCATTAATATTTTCCATTTATTTTCAGGAAGAAGATGAATGGCAGCCTAGGAAGAGGCCTTCAGGAGACTATAGCCTTTTAAAGTTTCCCAGATATGCTATGGAACTTGTCAGAGTTGAATGTTCATCAAATCTGGGCGCAGCTCTTGGGAATGCCTTGCTCCATGATATCAAACACCTACTGATGATTGACAAGTGCAAATTAAACAGGGCCAAAGCCAAAATTAGGGTAGTTAGTGAGGGTGTGGAATCAGAGAAAAAGACAGCTCATTTGTGTTGGTGTGGATGGGAAGGTTGACGAGAATACCATGACTTACAAAGAAATAGACACCTGAAGGGGAAACTGTTCTCAGAAAGTGTGTTGACGCAGAACATCACCTCACCTTCACCTATGAAGATGGAAAATCTCCTGGCGCCTACTTGACCCACAGAACAATTCCTCTTATAGGCGCCACTGGTGAGGTCCTTGCTGAGGAGACATTCAGTGTTCTTGAAAAATATAATAGCCTTGAAAGTATCCGAGCCATTCTTCTTGATAATACCGCAACCAACACTGGCTGGAAGAGTGGTTTAGTGGTAAAACTTGAAGAAACTCTGGGGAGGAAACTGCACACTATTGGTTGCGCACTGCATCAGAATGAACTCTCACTAAAAGCTCTTTTCAAAAAAATGGATGGAGTGACAACTGGCTCAAGAAGTTTCAGCGGGCCCCTTGGGCAAAGGTGCGCAGAAATATCCAGGATGAACCTCAGGTACAGTTTGAAGCTGTGGAAACTCCAATCATTGAAGAGTACATTCCAGAGGAAGTACTGAAAGACCTCAGTCATGATCAAAGGCTTCTGTATGAGTATTGCAGAGGGATCGGATCAGGAAGAGTAGATGACAGATGGGCTGCTTGGAAGATTGGTCCACTTAACCACTTAACGACTTCTTTGTTTGTACACAAGAGACAACAGACCGAACCTGAATTTGAAAAAGTTGGTCTATTACATTGTTCGAGTTTATGCTCCTGCATGGTTTGAGATAAAGGCATCCTCTAAGCTGCATGATTCTCCTCGCATCCTCTTCTCTGCTATCAGCCGACTGAGGCTGATTCCATTTGATGATGTGAAACACATTGTAAAGCAGAACATCCAGGGTAATGTTTTCTGCCTCCGACCTGAGAACATCCTCTATGCCATGGTGAAAGATGATGAAGACAGAATCACGAATCTTGGGCTTCAGACTATACTCACTCTCAGACACAGGTAAATTTTGCGCTTCTTGTAATTATTATGTTTTTTTTTGCCAAAGCTGAGTTATTCTCCAAAAAATATGGAAAAAATATTATAATTGTCACTTTAAGTGGGTAATTTGTTTGTATTATTGAAACGGCAATATTTGAGTACTATTTTTCATTTATATTTATATTTTTATTTATATTTACATTTTCTTTTATATTTTCATTTTCATTTTTCATTTATAGAAGGGAGAGCAACCAGGAACAAGGAATAAAATTCCCCAGGTGAATTGGAATGCAAATCACTGGCATGAGCTCATCGACCTCATCTGTAGGCCTGTTCAAAAATCAACGTTTTCTTATTTTCATAGGTTTCTGTACATTTTCCCATGCTTTTTGACCTGAAAAAGCCGAAAATCACAACTATTTGACCTAGGATGTTGGGAAGCATTGCCGCATGGAGCTTTAAATTTTCTGCCTTGAAATCGGCCAAAGCGCCAATTCCGGGGTCCCTTGAATTATGTTTTGCACTTTAACTTTTGATCTAAACAAGATAGAGCAACAAATTAGGTATCAAATGAAAGAGCATAAAATTAATAAATAATAATAATAATAATAATAATAATAATAATAATAATAAATAAATAATAATTAATAATAATAATAATAATAATAATTATCTATCATTTTTCAGGAAACAACAGAAACTCAATCAGAATCTAGAAAACCATCTACAAGTTACAACTTCACAATGGCATTAAGCAATGGGCGCACAGTTGATATCTCAGAACCTCCACGTACTGTCCACAGGCAGGTGTCAACTGGGCCATCTACCAGATCTCTCACTGAAACTTTCCTGGTTGGATACCCTTCAGCTTTTATCAGTGGTTCCCAGCTTCCCACCAACAGACAGGCGTTCCAGTATTTCCTTAATCTTCAGAATTTACCGGAAAATGCAGGGAGGCCCATGGTTCAAGACCTTGCATATGAAACAGTTGAATCTATCATCCCATTCTGGCAGATGGCTAGGATCAAGACAATGACCAAGTACAACGCAATGAAGCTCTTCATGAAACTACATGAGAAACATCGTGCTCTGGTGAAAAGCAAAGGAAGAGCAAGTAACCCTGGAGGAAAAAGAGGAGCATTTGTGCTGGAATTAGACAGCCTGTTCGATATAGGAGCTCCAGATGCAATCCAGGAAATACAGAACAACAGACTGTTATCCAGAGAGAAGAAAGATGAGGATATCAGGTTCTACGAAGACCAAAAGACTGAGAGGAAAGGTCATATGTCTGGTCATGACAAGATTTTTGAGAGAAGATCCCTGCAGCAAGCAGCGAGGAATGAAAGACTGCAGCATAGACAAGAACAAGGTAAAACTAATTACTTTGAACGTTACAAAAAGTTTAAAGTTTTACTCCATTGCGATATTTAGCATGTACTTAACAATTACTGTCTTAACATGTTGTACTATTTTACAGCTGCAGCAGAACAAGAGGCAGTTGTTCATGTGGATGACATTACCTGGGGTGACTCAACTGACAACGACGCTAACACAGAGGACATGGATTACCATCAGCCTCGTCCTGGATGTTCTCACCATCAAGACACTGTGACTAGTGTGACTTTGACGTTTCCAAGGAAGGTCATGGAATGTGATGTCATCTGCAATACAGCTGATCGTCTTGGTTTATCAGACAATCAAGTTACTGCCATGGTTTCTGCCACCTTGAAAGCTGGAGGGGCTGATCTGGATAACTTCGTCATCTCAACCTCAACAACACGTCGCAACAGAATGCTGCCCAGGTATAATATCAGCCAGAGTCACATGTCCAAGTTTTGTGAAAACCCCCCACAGTACGCTGCCTTACACTGGGATGGAAAGTTGCTCAAAGATGTCTTGGGCAGTGAACCTGGAAGTACCTCAGAGACTTTAGCTGTGCTAGTGTCTGGTCCACCTTCATACACTGAAGGAAAGTTATTGGGAGTACCTGTCATCGACAATTCTCCTGGCACAGCTCAGGCTGAGGCTTCAATGGATTTACTGGAGACATAGGAACTTACGGATAATGTTACTGCCCTTGTTTTTGACACTACATCCAGTAACAGTGGAGTTCACAGAGGAGCTGCCAAACTGCTAGAGAAAATGCTGAACAAAAAGGTGTTTTATCTGGCCTGTCGACATCACATCCTGGAAATCCTAGTAGGAGCAGTTTGTGAGAAGCTGTTTGGGAAGGTGAAGGGGCCAGATAATCCCTGGTTTGAGCATCTGAAGGATGTTTGGACGGACTTGTCCAAGGAAAACCCAAAGATGCTGGCTATCAACAGCAAATGGCTGAAGGAAAAGAAGAAGAACAGTGAAGAAATACTCCAAGACATTCTAACAGCAGAAAGGCTTCCAAGAGCCGACTACAGGGAAATGGCTGAACTGACAGTCATTGTTCTTGGAGGAACGCCTCCTCGAGGTATTCAGTGGAGTCGACCAGGCGCCATTCATCAGGCCAGATGGATGGCCAGAAACCTGTACTCCATGAAAATGCTGATGTTTGCAGATCAACTTGAGTACGACGAAGACACTGTATCAAAGCTGGAAAGACTCAACACCTTCCTTGCGCTGTTCTACACTCCTGTATGGATGATGTCAATGTCTGCTGCAGACGCTCCCGTGAATGATCTAAGTCTAATCCAGGACATGTTGAAGTACAAGAAAACTGACCCAGAGCTTGCTGATGCAGTACTTAATAAGATGGAAAACACAAATGGTACCTGACGCAGGAAGTCGTGCCATTTGCCCTGTTCAGCAGTAGATTGAGTGACACATTGAAGCACGACATTGCTGCCCAGTTACATGCCACTGAGAATCCAGACAGCTTCAGAACAGGAAAGCCTATTCCAGAGAGTCACAGCTAAGACCACCCTGGTTGATCTCATTGGCCCAGAATCACATTTCCTGCTGGACACACTGAACATTGGATCCGAGTGGCTTCTGGAACCTGTCACGTCTTGGCCACAGAATGAGGACTACAGAAAAGCGTTGGACTATGTTAAGAATCTGAAAGCGGTGAATGACATTGCTGAACGTGGTGTCAAGATGATGAGCGACTTTGCAAATGTCATAACAACAGATGCCAAGCAAAGGGACTATCTCCTTCAAGCTGTGGAGTTCAACAGACGCCGCTTTGACAGCTTCAAGAAACAAACTCAACAACTGACTGTGTAAATGTCATTATGAAATTAATCATCATGTAATGCTTTCACTTCTTGATCGATTAGACTTGTGACAAAATGTTAATTTCAAATTTGTGTCATGAATAAGGCGCCTTGTCTGCCTTGAGTGTGAGAAAACGAATTTTGTGATATTTCTGAAATCTTTGTATGTACCAATGTGCCATTTCTTGTTCCAAGACTATCATAATTGTATAAGTTAGAAAGAGGATTAAAAACACTTTAATTTGGTGCCTATTTTGTTGCTCTATCTTGTTTAGATAAAAAGTTATAGTGCAAAACATGATTCAAGGGACCCCGGAACTGGTGCTTTTGGCCGATTTCAAGGCAGAAAACTTAAAGCTCCATGCGGCAATGCTTTCCAACAACCTAGGTCAAAATGGTTGTGATTTTCGGCCTTCTCAGGTCAAAAAGCATGGGAAAAAGTACAGAAACCTATGAAAATAAGAAAGGGTTGATTTTTGAACAGGGCTAACCTCACTGACCCTGATGTCATGGAACCACCTACCACACAGCACCTATCTGATGAAGAAATCCAGACATTCCAGACTTGCCTTCTCACTCTCAGAGTGTTGAGATGAGTGTGAAATTAGTGACAGAGGCTTCCCATACTGTGTACAGGCTCGAAACTCGTCACAGATGTATCTTTACTAAAGTACTGAGCAGGAAGATGCGTCCTGCATTTGTCAAAAGGACATTATTCTCAATCTTATGATGATTTATATGAATAGTTTTTCTTTTTTTCATGAGAACGTGATTTTTTGGGATTTATCACCTTTTGAAAGTATTTTTTCAAGTTTTGTAGCCAAAATATGGAATAAATTAACAAAAATGCATGTTTTTTCAACGAAATTTTATCATTTTACACTTGAAACACATGATATACATTAGGCATTGTCTCCTCTTGGGATAGAAAATGATATTGAGTTGCTACATCTATAAATTAGTTAATATTATGTTTTCAAAAATGACGAGTTTACCCATCGCGTATGAAGAAAATTGGGTCAAAAACCATAACAAACTTTAATTGCAAATCCGCAAGCAGGCCCTTATCCGTTTCATCTAAAAAATTTTTGGGGTTCATTCTCAACCAAACCTAATTATTGGGCACTTATTCACCTTGCGATTTCAAAACGTGTGGAAAATCGACCCGCCCTAATATATATATATATATATATATATATATATATATATATATATATACATATACCCCATGTTTTATCTTCAATGTTTAAAACAGCCCTTGAGATAAACCTCGAGTGTCCTCATCGACTCGTGCGACGCTCCCCCCTCCCCCTTTTTTTTCTCTTTTTTCTTAAATGCTTGAACAGCGCATCAACAGGACACAAACCCCTAAGTTTCGCTCTCCCCTACCAATTAGTCTCCGTTGATTGGGCTCGCCTCGGCGCGCATTGGACTCTGACGTAGTAGGGATGGAGTACGTAAAGAGATGCGGGGAAAAAACCTGTTAAAATACATCTTGCGCTTCGTCGGGAATGAGTGACAGGCCGGGTGGCGATCTGGTGATTCTCCGAGTAGATCCTGAGAGGGTTTGCTCGTTAAAGACTAAAATTGAGAGTTTCATTGAGTGAGATTTGAGTTTTGCGACATTGAGTTTAAGAGAATAGAGTTTATGAGGAAATATTGAGAACCGTTAACCTAAACTACTGCGAGGGATGTAGTGGATGGGCAACGTTATAACTTAAATTATTTAATTAATGTTCAGACTAGTTTAAGAAAAAACCTGAACTTAATCGTATTATATTTCGAATTTGAGATTGAACTTGTAGCCAAATGTGACTTCAATTTATTGATTAAAAGCTAAGGAAACAAACCATATCGTTATCAAATACACACTGAAATCAGGGGGTACAGAAGTAAGCGGAAGATAAAGAATTCAGGCAGAGGGTCATTAACTTAAAAGAAAGATTTATTATAACTTCAATTTAATCATCGACCCTTGGCAGTGACCTTCGAGAAACTAACAATTTGTAATAAGGGTCCGTCTGCCTGACAACGGACATTTTTATTACAAACTGGTGTCAGAAGTGGGATCTTCCCTTTCTGATACCCCCCCTAAAAACCTAAGTGAAAAAGGAAAAAAGTGCTCTCCAAGTGTGTATATGAGGACTACCAGCTCGCAACAGACAGCGACGAACGACAACGTGAGGGTCACCCGATCGAGAACCGCTGCGTGGGCTGCTGCTGCTCAGGACGAGTCGACATCGCAACTTGCTACTGGACACCAAGCGGCAGGAGGAGTAAACTTTCCCACCAACGCGGAAAGAGAGGTAAGCGACCCATCTTGTGTTGCGAGAGGTTTCAAAGGACGAGTGAAGAGCCTCCCTATAGCAGGAAGTTCCCCTAAATTAACCCCATCAAACGTTCATTTCTTTCCACCAAATTTTGATATAAATAGAATACCTTTCCTTCCAATCGGTTGCCCTAGACTCGAATTTGAGACTAATCCGGATCCAAACCCGTTTGTAACAAATTTTAGAGATTCAAATTTGGTCGAGTTTTGGCCGATCTCATTCGAGAACATGCCTCTTGGCCAAGAAGAAATCAGTCCCAACCATGTATCAGCAACCACTCCCTACCCACTTCCCTCATCCCTATGTTTCCCCTTTCTATCCAATGCATCCTCACTTGTATTCCCCTAATGCAGGCTTCCCCGATCCATACGTTAATACTGTCCCGTATAACACTAGAAATGCACCCAGGTCCTATCCAAATAATGCCTGGTATAATCACGTTCGATGTCTTCTATGTGAGGAGAGGGGACACAAAGCTAGTCAGTGCCCCCTGATAGAAGGAGTGAAGACATTGAAGGAGAGTGAAGGGGTGCGTGAAAGGGATGAGAGCTATAGGCGAAAGAATGAAAGAGATCATCGGAGGGAATTGACCCCAAGAAGAGGCCGACGGTACGAAGACCACGAAAGAAGAGGAAGTAGGTACTCCTCCCCTTCCGAATATTCGAGAAGACGGAACTTCTCGCCGTATGAGAGAAACAGAGATAACTATGATAACCCCAGATACGATAACAGGTATGAGGGTAACCCCAGGTACGACAACAGGTATGAGGTTAACCCCAGATAAGATAACAGGTATGAGGGTAACCCCAGATACGACAACAGGTATGAGGGTAACCCCAGATACGACAACAGGTACGAGAATCGGTACCGCTCTCCGTCGCCCTATGAACAACGAAGAAGAAGGGACTATTCCCCTTACGACAGAAACTACTCCCCTAATGACAGGAGAAACGGAGAGGTTACCCCTCCCCCAACAGGAATGGAGGTAGGTATCCCGACAGAAGAACGGACCGAAGTCCGTCACCCCATCGGAGATACGACCAGGAGAGGGAAACCAACCGCGGAAGACGCCCCGAAAAAGAATGGGAGAAAGGGCGAAGAAATTCCCCGTGGCCCCGAAGAAATGAACCCTCAAACGAAAGGGACCCTTTTCCCCGTCGAGCATCATTCAAGGAGGAGGAAGAGGCAAAACACAAGACAAAGGAACTTGAATTGAAGCCGATATTGGTAAGGAGAAAAGAAGACGAAAGCATGAACCAGGATAGAAGAAATGCGAGTGAGAAAATGAACATGAATGAATGGAATGAGAAAGAGAGGACAACATACAAGAATGAGGAAGCGAAAGAGATGAATGAAATGAGTGAAAGGAATGAAAGACGCAGCTTAAATAATGAAACGAAAGAGAAGTGTTTAAATGCCCATGAAACGAGTGATATTGAAAGTACAAATACGGTGCGAGAGGACGGAGCGTGTCTGCAGAGTGATTTGACCTCGAGAGTGGAGTCTGCCTTATGCAGACCTGATAATGAGTGCGAGGAA
Source organism: Bathynomus jamesi (assembly GCA_023014485.1). Taxonomy (NCBI): domain Eukaryota; kingdom Metazoa; phylum Arthropoda; class Malacostraca; order Isopoda; family Cirolanidae; genus Bathynomus; species Bathynomus jamesi. Next base: position 59,953 of record JAJOZX010014243.1, read on the forward strand.
AGAACAGAAGATGACCTTGACTTTGAGTTAAGGCCTCAGTCGAAAGACACAGACGCAGTGGGAATGATAACGGAGTGTACGAGAAAAATGTTCGAATTAAGCGAGAAAGGAATGGAGGGAATGCAAGAATTAAAATCTGAGAGCTCGATGGATGATAGTGTGATAGATGAGAACACGATAGACCGAAGGGAAATTGATCCCCCAACGGAAGCACAATGGGTAAATGAAGTATATATTATGTTTTCATGTGACGTGAGTATGAGACATAACGTGACGAAGAGTGACTCGTGTTTGTATTGTGGGAACGGAAGTAGTTTGAATCCGGTGAATGACGATATAAACTGCGAAAGTAAATTAAAAATAAAAACGAGTGAGAAAAATAGAGTAAAAATGGACGTGGATGGATTGGCTATACGGGAAATGACTAAGTTCAGTGAAAGAGGCATGAATGAAGTAGCTCCCTGTATAAATGCCCCGGTGAAGCGACCCGGGTTAAATTGAACGAAAGTAGTGTGATGGAAAATACAGAGAGAAAAATAATGAAGGTAAACGGTCCCATGATGTCCCTTGAACTTTTGAACGAAGGTGCTGATGTCGGTCTAGCAAGGGAAGGGTCAATTGACACTGTTGAATTTCGACCCCAAGTCGAAATTACGAGTCATAGTTGTAAAGATGCGAATGACGAAGTCCTAGCCACCACGGGACAGATAAAAATGAAAATAAGCGCTGAGCAAAAATGTATAGAACCGCAATTGGTTTGCGCGAACGAAGGAGAGAATGTATCCGTTATCGTGCGAAATGAATCTGCTCATGATAGAGCTAAAGTTAAGAAAGCAGGAATAAGCTGGATGGAGAGAATTTACGATACTGCGAGTGTGAAGATAAGAGATCCTGTAGCGCACCGAACGAATGCTCCTCCAACAGCGAGGAAATGGGGCAAGAAGTAAGTGAAAGAGAAGTTAATCGACTTATAAGCCGGGAGCGTACATTATTCGAAGACGAAATTTCAGAGGAAATCTATAACATGGAAATGATGAGCGAATTCTCGTTAACTCCTAAGTCTGTGGAGCAGGAAAGAAGGGAAGTACGAAAATTTTTTAAAAATCCTAAATTAGACCCAGAAGAAAGGAGGAGATTAAAAAACCCTCTTAAGGACTATATTGAACAAAAGAAGAGAAAATTAAACGAGACTGAAATTGCAACTGAAGAAGAAGAAACAAACGAGATGAATTACGTACGCCAGAAGAATAAACGCAATTATATTGGCGAAACGAAAAGGAAAAAAGAGATAACCAATGAACTGCACCGCTTCCGCAGTCGGTACGAGGAAACGGACGGCCTGTGGTCGCACGCTGGTCGACCGCCGGAAGTAATTTAAAGGCCCTGCTTGCTGGTCTAGAAGATGAACTTATCGGCTAACGTTTAGAAGGCGATCGAACGAGTAAACAAGACACGCACACGAATTAACCAAAGGTAACAAATGGGTTAAACTCTTCCCCGAGACAATCAAGAAAGATGTTCTTTCCTTTTAACAAATCTTTTACCATTTAATATATAATCAAATTAATCCCCCCCCCTCGGAAAGTTGACTGAAAGGCATGATTTCGGTTTGGAGTTAACAATGTTCATATAACTATACGTATTTCATATTTTCTTTTTCATATAGCACACATTTTTCAGGTTATTCTGCATATCGTTTATAAAATGTTTTATATTATATTTCACGTTCTAATATCGTGGTGTCTGACTCAGAAGTTTAATGGGAAAATATTCATGAGTAAGAGGTTGGTGTGAATGCCTAGGTCGGAAATAGAAGCATGATGAGAGAGCATGTTTCGCTCGTCCAAATCAGCTCTCAAATTCCTTGAGCTTAAGGGAATCGAGTGGAAAATTTATAAAAAAGAATTCATTAAGATTACGAGAAAAGGAAATTTCCCTTATTTATCATTGCTTATATAAATATTCTTTTATTTTTGTCGCAACTTAGAAAGTTCCTGACAGAATTTTCCCTGAAATTAATCATGATCCCCGTCCTCTTAACCTGGTGCGCCATACACGTTGGGGCGCAAACCCTCTCAAATCACGGAGTCCTTTTCCAACCAATGGGCTTCCTAATTCTGCAAGGCCCCACGTACACTTTCAGCGCACGTCTCAGTCTGAAGGCCAATTATCGAAACCTGTTGATCTTAACCGCCCGCGATTTCGAGATCACTTACATAGTAAACTCCTCGTTTACGAAAGAAGCCTTACACCACTTCAATGCTTCCTTGTCACGAGGAATAGACCCCCGGGATATGACTCGATACCTTCGACGAGTCACCCTCAAGAAGTCAGACGAAGGAACGACCTCCTTCGTCTCCTACTCCACCCTCACCCTTGGTTTCGTATTGGGAATCGCCGTCATCGGAATTGCGACCTGAAAGAAATGCTGTCGCCGCCGAGATCCTCCACCGGTACCAACTGCCAGGTTTGAAATCCCGGCATCGGGCCCCCCGGAAGCTCAGGTGACCAGATCACCAACGCCCCAAAGAAGCCCCCCCTCATGAATTTCGCTTTTGACCGACGAGCCCAAGTTCCGTCAAAAGATTGCCCTCGGCAATTCAGTCATATCGTACGCCCGAATCAGCACCTAACATTGGCTACGAGGAAATGGGCATTCCCGTAATTAAAACTTAAACCGTTTCTCCCATCTGGCCTCTTTGTGTTTTTCCCCATTTTTAATACTTACGAAAAAACGACCGAATGAAGGTAGTTTAATTTATTGAATTAAATTTACATGATAGAATTGAATTGCTAAAGTAATAACTTAATTCGGTAGTTAGTGCGTAACTAACTGACAATTAATGATAAGTGCTTATGTAAATTAAATCATTGAAGTTTCCTTCAGTGAACAGTGCTTAATGAATAAATAATTAGCAATAAGTGTTTGATTTACGACCCTTACTGAAATGTCTCTTTATGCAACTTATAAGTTTCTCCGTCTGTGTATTTCAAATTTTCTCCCTGCTATATCGCTTTCCTTTATTTGTTTTAAAAGCATATTAACTCATAAAACCATTATGATATCATTTTGTGTCATAAAGCGAGATTGCGAAAGTTGTCTCTCGAAAGCAACTTTCTGTAAATAGAGATCGAATGCTGACCAACTTGTTTTTGCACTGACGATGCGGGTGAAGCGCTTGCATTCGAACTAATTACTGACCGTACCTGATAACTAAATTATACTGCAAAATATAAATTCATATAATTTCATTCAGTTGACTAATAATGTAGGCCCTCGTAATGTAGGCTTTCGTCTTTCGGTTGAGTATGCAAATTTTTGTATAGAAAAAAGAAAAGAAGTTTTTCCATTTTTACTTATAAAATTTATGAACTTTATGAGATTTATGAAAATTTAATTTAGTCATCCCTTTGGAAAACTATAAGAGTCGTTAGGCGACTCGTCGTACGAATTATTCCTCCTAAAGAGAGCACTTTCCACCCAAGTTACAAGAATTAGTCGTCCTAAACCGGTAGACGCATTTTTCACGATGTTAACATAAATGAAAATGACACTATATTGAAGGCTGATCCGTTTCCACATCGGATTATTTAATTTAGAGAAGGGCGTTGCCCTTATAAGGCATTCAGAAATTAAAATTTCCCCGTATAATGTAATCTTGCTATGTATTTCTCTTCTTAAACCTACCCTTTCCTTGATTATATATTGGTTATGCGGTGAGTAAACAAACATTTTCAACCCTTGTTCCCGCATATATTTAAGATGCATACTTTCAGTACTCACGGTATTTATTCTATGAATGTAATTTCAGAATAAATCCGTATATGTTGTTTGACTCACGGTATTTATTATGTAAATTTAATTTTCAGCTATTGATTTGACAACTTTCAATTTATTTATAAATATTAATCAAGCTTAACTAGATTAATGTTCTATTGAATTTCTCATATTTTCATTGTAACTATGAGTTCTAACGTATCTGGAAAGACCTAAGTAAACTAAATTCGTGTTTTGAGAATTGCCTCTCCACTACGAATCATTTCCTCTCACGGAGCATTTATCTTTCCGTATTCACGGACCATTGAAGTCCTTCGTTCGGCCTCAAGTTCCCTCATGGATTCAATACTTTTTTTTTTTTTTGGAAGGGACGAATTTGTTATACACAAGCCACTTGATTCCCTATAATACCCCATGTTTTATCTTCAATGTTTAAAACAGCCCTTGAGATAAACCTCGAGTGTCCTCATCGACTCGTGCGACGCTCCTCCCTTTTTTTTTTTTTTTCTTAAATGCTTGAACAGCGCATCAACAGGACGCAAACCCCTAAGTTGCGCTCTCCCCCACTAATTAGTCTCTGTTGATTGGGCTCGCCTCGGCGCGCCTTGGACTCTGACGTAGTAGGGATGGAGTACGTAAAGAGATGCGGGGAAAAAACCTGTTAAAATACATCTTGCGCTTTGTCGGGAATGAGTGACAGGCCGGGTGGCGATCTGGTGATTCTCCGAGTAGATCCTGAGAGGGTTTGCTCGTTAAAGACTAAAATTGAGAGTTTCAATGAGTGAGATTTGAGTTTTGCGACATTGAATTTGAGAGAATAGAGTTTATGAGGAAATATTGAGAACCGTTAACCTAAACTACTGCGAGGGATGTAGTGGATGGGCAACGTCATAACTTAAATTATTTAATTAATGTTAAGACTAGTTTAGGAAAAAACCTGAACTTAATAGTATTATATTTCGAATTTGAGATTGAACTTGTAGCCAAATGTGACTTCAATTTATTGATTAAAAGCTAAGCAAACAAACTATATCATTATCAAATACACACTGAAATCGGGGGTACAGAAGTAAGCGGAGGATAAAGAATTCACGCAGAGGGTCATCAACTTAAAAGAACGACTTATTATAACTTCAATTTACTCATCGAAACTTGGCACAATTTGTAATAAGGGTCCGTCTCCCTGACAACGGACATTTTTATTACATATATATAAGCACACCGGACAAAAAATTAGTCACCCCTCTCAGAATGTACCTAATAACGTGTGACGGCGCCTCTGGCCTTGATAACCGCACGAATCCGGCGAGGCAGAGACTCTACGAGGTTGTGCATGTACTGAACATCGATTTGCTGCCACTCGTTCATCAGCCGGTCCCGAAGTTCCGCCAGAGTCCGTGGGTGTCTATTCCTGAGCTTCACTTTCTGTTTCCAGCCTGAACAACACCTTCGACGAATTCAGGATTAAAGGCTTCATTGGACCTGCGATGTACTCGTCGCCTCCATCATTGGAGAACAAACAAAAACGGGACTCATCGGACCAAATTACATGTTTCCAATCTGCCGCAGTCCAGTTGTTGTGCCTCTGAGCCCATTTATAACGTGCCAATTTGTGACTTGCTGTTAACAGCGGCCTCTTCCGTGGTACCCTGCTCCAGATGTCCATCGCATGCAGTTCTCGTCGCAATGTCCGTTCGGAAATTGGTCGCTGGAGAACCTCATTGGTTTCTTGGAGCAATTGTTCTCTGGTTTGAAAACGATTTGCAGTTACTAGACGAGAAACATGGCGGCGGCCCCTATTGTCGAGAATTGTTTTCCGGCCACAGTTACGCCGTCGATTGTCAGTTGATTGCGAACTACACCACTCTTTGTAAACACGCTGGACAGTACGCGTTGACACACCAACAAATTGGGCTACTTCAGACATTTTGTGTCCGTGGGCTCTGCCAAACACGATGGCTCCTTTTTGCCACTGAGTAACGTCTGCCTCACGACCCATTTTGCAGACATATCCAACACACACTTTGTTCTTCACCACTCACGAAACAGATCTGATCCTGTGTGCTACGTCACCGCTACTTGTCACTTACCAATGCTACTTCAGCGCCCACTGTGTGACCTTGAACTTCCTACTATCGGTGCTATTAGGGGTGACTAATTTTTGTCCGGTGTGCTTATAACCTAACCTAACCTAACACAACTGAACCTAACTTAACCTAGCCTAACCTAACACAATTAAACCTAACCTAACCTAACACAAGTGAACCTAACCTAACCTAACACAATTGAACCTAACCGGGTCACATTTCTCGATAATTTATAGAAACTTCTACAGATAGGATTTTGAAATTACCAAAACTTTTAGGATTATCCTGATGCTTACTTTTAAAACCTGTTAGGATATCTGCTTTGTGATTACAATTTGCCAGGCGTCCTAATCGGAGTTTTCCCTTATTGTATCTCTTTTAAGTATTGTCTCATTCTCTCTCTTCCTCGTGGTTATTTCGACACACACACACATATATATATATATATATATATGATGTGGTTTTATTTGTACATTTCTTGATAATTTAAAAATTTACAGAAAGTTGCACAGGTAGGATTTTAGAAATATTAACAAATTTAAGATTATCCCAATGCTTACTTTTGAAAACTGTCGATATCTGCTTCGTGATTACAATTTGCCAGGCGTCCTAATCGGGATTTTACCTTATTGTATCACTTTATTTAAACTAATTTATTTTTACTTAACTTTATTTCATTCAGCATGAACTAATCATGTTAACTTCTTCTTATAGGACCGATGCGGAACTTGATCGTGTTATAGCTACTTTTCGTTTTGATGAAAGGGGAATAAATGATATGGATGCTTTAACGCACAGCCAACCCAGCGAACTGAACACAGAAGTCGATGTATTGGCTCACATCCGGTCCAACGAGTGCCAGGTCATCGAGGAACTAATGTAAGTATTTTGGGGTTAAGGACAAAACACACTGTATTTTCATTTAATTTATTAAATGGTAGAAACATGTACAAAGCGGAACCAGTGTGCATTAAATAAGTCTTAATGGCGACAAATAGGCCTTTACACATTATAGATACACACCTTTACACATTACACCGGGTGCTAACATATGGGAACACAGCGTCTGATGAGTCGTCTGTAATCATAGCCCCTCCCAACGCGATGCCATTTACGTATAGAGTTATAATTTTAAGCCCGAAATTCTGTAATTTAAAGGCACTCTTATATTTTCCATTCGTCGAGGCGTGGTCCTGCATTCCAATTAATATCCTTTTCGGTAGAACTCCAAGGGTCACGTTTTCTAGTTGCTTCGAGGCCAACCCGGCGGGCACCGTGTAGAGTTTGATCTGTACCCTGTTAATTGGGTGTTTTACTGTGGCGTGTATTAAATCTTTCTCAATTTCTATTGTTTTGGCGAACTTAATTTCACTCTGCGTACACGAAAATGTGAATCACAACGGGTTTCGCGCCCTCTTCTTGATCAGACCCCAGATTTATGCCGAACTCAGGACTTGTGCAGTTGAGCTTTGGTTTCAGATCAATGCATTCATAAGCAGTTCTCCTGGAATGTGAAATCTGTATGAAAGACGTCCAAAACACTCGTATGTCTCTTTTTTAGAACTTTTAAATTTTTCCTTTATACCATTTTCATCTTTAGTTTGATAATAGCCCTCGACAGTTAAAAAGGTGTCCTTCCTTCTTTCGAAAAGTGAGGACATTTTCCAGAGAGGTTCGTAGGAGATAATACCCCGTTCCTGCCGAGATTTAACCTGATTTAAATACCTCTCACACTGGCTGAATATGGAGTGTAAAAAGTTGGTTTCAGGGTATGCTGAGTAACTATCATCGCAGTCCGTTCCATTGAATAGGTGCACGCAGTTTAGCGTACATGTGCATGAAGCTCGGGTCAAAAAAGTAAGGGCCTGACCTGGGTATCACGAATTCTATAGGGGCCACTCGGCGAACTAACTGTGTTTAATGGTTTAATTGTAATAAAGTCGCTATGCTCAATAGAGACCTGAGTGGGGGGGTATATCAAAGAGGGACAGTTCGATTTACAGCATGTGAACTACACGGATGGATGAAACGCGCCATGACGAGTCAGAATTAGTGCCACTCTTTCGACAACTAGTAATCAGCCTATGATTCGTGAGAGTAGGTCCTCAGACATATCAGTTAAATAAATGATCAGCCAAAGGCTTCATACGCTTAGACAACTTATTTTTTATTTCCTTTTACATTTAACGCCACGTGATGGTAACCCCTTCTTTCTGGCAGCTCCCTTCCGCCACCACGCATTTTCTCTGCATCTTTGATGATTTCGTCTGTATACATTTAAATGTTTTTTTAGAGCTTCTTTAGGTTAGTTCCATTATGTCTTCGGCCGCGTTAAAACCTGTTGTAACTCCTTCCTCCCTAGGTATCTAGCACCTCTCAACAGTGGGACAGAAGTGCGTTAGGATGGGTGAAAAAGTGGATCCAAGCCCATCCCACGCTGATATCTCACCCCTCGATATAATGTGAATGACCTCGGGTCATTATAAACGACGAAAGTGTAGTTTCACTGTTAAGCTCCCATCACCTAATGGGAAATTTTCCCTCAATCGTTCATATATATCGAGATGTTGGTTAATAGATTAGTCGCAACATTCACATAATGGGGCTTGTCATATGTAATGCTCAAATTTTCCCTCTATGGTTGGGGATGTGTGCAATGCGCAGCAGGCGCGCCTGGGTGTCCCCAACAAATTGTGCTCTACGATATTGCTGTAAATATAGCACATGTCTGGGATGGAGAGCTTTCACCCAATTTCTCCATCTTCAATTGATACATTAAGCTGGACAAGTCATGCTGTGCCTCGTGAAAGGTATCTCTTTGGAGAGCTGCGTATATCGGCCCTCGGCCACAATTGTGAACAGCTCTTTATCTTTAATATTTCTACTAAGCGTTGACTTTAACTTCAATGTGCATGCAGGCGTGTCTATGTTTACGACTTCAAAAAGTAAATTTTGTCAGGTACGACTTTTCAAGACTCTTGTTTAACCCGTCACAATGTCCATGGCTGTATCATAATGGCCGATTCCTAGCGATACATTTGTGCTATAGTACTGCACCTCACCGAACAGGACTGATCGCATAGTATTGTCTAAGGTTATGTCTAATTTTTCGCACTCATCGATTCTTCTAAGGATCAGAAATATGATTTGCTCATTTTCAAGAGTTAAAAATTTGGAGACTAACTGGAGTTCACATAAACCCACCTCATACGAATCACGCTCCAATTCAATGGGTCCGTGGAGTTCTGTCACAAAGTTGGCAGGGTGTTGTTAGGATGTACAGACAGAGAAGAGGAGGACGGGAGTGTGACATAGAAGTGGCTAGGCGCCATGTTGCATACTATTTAAGCTTCATTATTGCAGCAGCTTTTATATAGGTGTTGAAGCTTTCTGGGTAACCCAGCCATTTCACCAGGTACATTTTTCTCTTTCCTGAACCTTTGCTGCCTAAAATTTTTTCAATTTTAAACACTTTTTCCTAAATTAAATGTCACTTTCTGCAACTCCTCGCGGTAAAAGCCTCCAGCGATCTCTTCCCCATTCAAATCTTCAACGTAATACATCATTATCTCTTTAGGTCTCATAGCAAACTTTAAAAATCTCACGTGTCCATCCTTGCTCAAATCCCTTCGCGAATTTATTTCCGAACGTGATAGCCTTACATAATCATTGATTTTGAAATGTGTAGTGTGGTGGCGGTGCTCCATCTCTTCTCACCTCTGGCAGCGTACCTCTTTCTAAAACTTCGTTAGGTGTTGTGCCAATCGTACGGTGGTGTGAACGGTTGTATGATGATGCCAATGACCCGAGAACGTTTATATATCTGTATGTTTTTATGTGTAAAATAGCGATGCATGCGTTCCTTTATGGTACGTTGAACTCTTTCAGCTAAAGAGGCCTTATGTATAGAACTGCTAGTGTAGTAACTGATATTAAACTCTGTCAGCATGTTCTGAAAAGCGCGACCTATAAATTCTTTCCCCATATCCGTACAAAAATAGCCAGGAACCCTTTCTTCTTTTAACATCAACGTTTTGGTCGCTTTAGCAACTGTTTCAGGCGATTTATTTTTCAGTGGAATTAGCCACAGATATCTAGAGAATACATCTATTATGAATAGGATGTAGCGGTATCCGTCATTATACACTGAATATCTTTGCATGTCCGTTAGAGTCAATCGAATCCGCTGTTGTCTTGGCCGTTTTAAACCTTTTTCTCACCGGTTTATGAAGTGTATAAGCATCCTGCTCCCGCAAAAACCCTCAACATTTTTTCCCTACTGTAAACACCTCTGTACAGTCTATTAACGCCGCCATAGGAGGCGGGGTTAGAAATGTCATAATAGCGTTTACTTAATATGTTAGCCATTTGCGTTTTAGAGACACGTGGATAAGGTTGGCCGTTTGTTCTCTTCTTTCTCTTCTTCAGAGACGCTGCTGCTGGGGGCGATGGCGTACTCAGTTGTGACACATGCGAGACTTGATCCAGGTCTTTTAACCTATTCAGATTACCTATCAATGTTTTGGGGACATTTATTTGTTGTAGTCTTGCTTTAATATGCTTCCATCCTGTTGGTGAGGGCCTGTCCCACTTTCTCACCAGATCATGAACAATGTCAACGATGTTGGATCCTTGTACCCTTGTTCCTTCAACAATGACCTCGCCTGTATCGGCCCACTGTATGATGGGGTCCTCACTCAATAGATTATAAAGACTTAAGCCTTTATTCCTCAATGTATGTGGGAGACTGTTTTTTAACACATGTTCGATGTGTTGTGTTCCGTTTTTCTTTGGTTGGTCATCTCTAACGTCGGGCCCAGGTCCTGTGTCGCCATGCTCAGCGCTACTCGCGCTGTGCCTAATAACCACGGGGAGCTCTGTAGGATCTTATAATCTTCGTACTCATGAAGAAATTTCTGCAAAGCCTCTTGGTACAAGATCCTTTTCTCATCAGGTGACTTTTCACTGTTTAATAGGGCTAGCAACTCGCTTTCCATTCTTTTAAGCCTACTTTTACAGGGTTCTAGAGCCGTGTCTGGAATCTTTGAACTTTGCAATGAAGCATACACCTCGTGCGGAATCACAACCATCTTCTTCATTATATTAATCTAGTCAGTAAAGGGCCCAAAACTGAAAATAAGATGGGTAGGAATGATCCCTCTTTGTACAATAACGCTTTTTCTTACCCACAGTTTGACTTTTATGAGCGAGCGCTCGTATTATGTTCTTGTAACGACGTAAGCGAGCCTTCTGAGGGGTTTCATTGGCACATTACATTTTATAACATTAAGACAGATTTCACAGATGCATTTTAAAAAGTCGAGTCGATATTTTTAACAAACATCTGTTGCAGTGCCCGGGGCAATCGTTGATAGATTTTTATTAATTCACGATATTTCTTCAGCCTATTTGTCATTCTGGAATATACACCGTTTCAGGTTCGCTTGGGAATATATTCGTTCTTAGAAGCACCCTAAACCTGTTTCGCGGGTGAAAGTCACAAAGCAAATATCCATAATGCTGACTTGTGGCTTCTTTATAAACCTCCAAAAACTCCTTACGCTGATTCTGGAACATTTGATTGGCTAATACCCCAATTTTTGACACATCTCTACTTTCTGCGAATAAGACTAGATATTGTGTATTTAGCGACACATCGCGCATGTATCTATTTTTGAAAAATAGATTTTGGTTGATGAAGAATACGCTTATATTAAGATGGTGGGAGAACACTGTAAATGTCTCGGTAAACGTTTTATCTATTTCCAACATGAGATCGTCAATTACAATAACTGTATGCTCATTACCTTTTAACAAATTAACGTCATTTATACCCTTGTGGAACAAAATTTCATTTTGGTACTCGTTGAACACTGACTCATACGTCGAATTGCACCATATTACTTTATGCACAAAGTTTGAGAACATCTCCCCCTTATCTTTAATGATTTTAAGCATAAATACAGTTTTTCCACATCCAGATATAATACATGTGGAGGGGCTTGTGAACCTGAATTTTTCTACAGATTCCATCTCTAACACGTCACACCCCTAAGTGGGTCATTTACAAAATATTACAAATTTTGAGTGCTGTTCCTTATATTTTGTTTTTCTTCTTCCACAGAACCGTGAATGACGACGATGTACAACCCCATCATCGATATCACAGACGAACCCGATGCCGTGCAGCTACAGAATCCTTCCCCGCTGACGAACCCTCACCAGCGACACCTGTAGCATGCGACAGTTCAAAGCGGAAGCATGATGAAGAGCCCTCCACGTCAGGTATAAAGCGTGCCAGGATTCGGTTGTTAGACCCCCAGTAATAGAGCCCCAACCCTCTACGTCTTACGACACAACCCCCACAATAGTACCTTCCTCAAATATGCCCCATTGTTCAGTTCCGGGTACTTCCTCCACAGCAGCTTCTCATACTGTGGAGGATGGTATAACATTCGAGTTGGTGCGCACCGCTACCCCCACTGCCCTGACTAGAAATCGGTACGTGGTCAGGGTTGACCCTGGATCCCTGTATACCAACGGACTGCGGCGCGTAGTTGAACGTATTGTGGAGTTTGCCCTTCAGAACCGCGACGAACGTGAAGTCCGGACGAGGTTGTCCTTCAGGTTCGGGTCAGATGAGGGGACGTAGATGATTTTTGGGTAGTAATACCGTTCAGACGTTTGGCGGCTGTAGACATAGAATATATCTTGGGCCGTATAATGCAAGCCTCTCAAAAAGTACAGCCTTCAAGAGGACAACTTCATTGTAGATATTGAGAGTATTCCGTGTTGCGGGTCACAGTGCCACACCGTATACTCTTAATTTCAATTCTCCGGATATTTACAGAAAGCATTTAAACGTCGATCGTGGTTGTCGCTTTATAGCAATAATCTTAGCTCATATGTTCACTGTGCTAAATACATGGACGCCAAAAATTTGGATTCCCACGGTTATGCAGCGTGGCCGTAAACTGGCTTCAGACTGTTTGCTTGAGTTTGAGTTTAATATGGGTCCTGAAGAACTGAGAAGGGCCGAGCAGGAAATGAATGCACGTATAGTTGTATTTGGAATGGATGATCGTCGTAGGACTGTGTATGTTTTTAAATGCATGTGAGAGATCGTACAAGACCTCTACTTATTTTAGGATTGTCAGCAATATCGTATCTCCCCATCCTTAACATAAGGGCTCTCGACGCCAGTTATGATAAAAGTCGAAAATATGGAAGGCATCATGAATTGTGTAAGGGATGTCTCGAGTTTGCTGATGATATGGTGAAACATTGTAAGGATTGCTACATGGTATGTGAGCAGTGTAAAAGCCCCAAATGTGAAAGTCGTGTAGTTGAAACCGAGAAGAGGGAATCTAATGTGTGTAAACGTACATTTTCAATAATAAATGCTTTGAACTCCATAAATCAAATGGTACTTGCAGGAAAATGAGGATTTGTAAGTACGGTATGTTTCACATGATGGATAATTGGGGGAATTTCAAACATAAATGCGATGAAATTCACTGTTATACATGTCATGAAAAATATAAGGCGAATGGAGTGAGGCATGTATGTTATATGAAAGATGGTAAGCCAAAAATAGCCCTTGTATAACCATGTACTACGATATAGAAACTTACACGAACGCTGAAACCAAAGAGGTTATTCCACATTTACTCGTAAGTCAGACTATCTGTGATGAGTGAATGGAGATCGATTGTGGTGAGTGCCACAAATGTGGAAAACGGACAAAACGTTTTTAAAACGAATGCACACCACAGCCCTGTGAAACTCTTTGTATCCTATATTGCCAAATTAGCGGACAAGTTAAAAAAAATGATTGTGTATATTCTTGCTTATAACGAGGCGAAATTTGACACACGAGTCGTCTGTGATATTTACAGGTGATCCCTTGAAAAGAGGCAACAAACTAATACAGATGCAGATAAGAGGTAATGTACAGTTTAAAGACACTCTGCTGTTCACTCCTTGTAAATTAGCAAAGCTACCCAAGGTCATGGGCGTAGCCGATGAAATTTCAAAAGGGTATTTCCCTTACACATTCCTCATTAACGAAACTTTGAATTACGTAGAACTATCTCCACCTAAACATTACTTTAACTACACCAACATCAGTGATAGTGAGCGTGGAGATTTTGACCGCTACTACAACAGTTTTAATGAAGGTAGTCCATACAATATAGCTGATGAATGTGAACGTTATTGCGTGAATGATGACGTGTTAGTATGTTTCAAGCCTTTAGAAGGATGTACATAGCCCGTTTCAAATGCGATCCGCTGCAAGTCGCGACCACGATCGCCTCATTATGTTTTACAGTGTTCAAGAATAACTTCATGCCTAAAGACACCTTAGCAGTCATTCACAGAAACAACCCCGCAGTTATGGGCACAAGGCTATTTACTGGCTCATACACCTACAGCAACAGACCGGGGTATACATAAAACATGCCCGCAACACGGGTGAAGTACCCGTTAAGGTCAATGGTCGTGTTTTTTGGGTTGATGGCCTAAGTGAGGATCCAGCCACTGGTGAGAAGACTGTGTATTCCTTTAACGGCTGCTGGATGGTGCCCGCGCGCTGAATGTGCCGTCACAGGGGACCTTTATGGAAGATCCCCGCCGACAGCCTCGCATGGACCCGTAACCGTGATCAACTTATAGGCTCCCAGTTCACTCACAAAATCGTGGGAGCATGAGTATGATGCACGGATGGAAACAGATGCCCAGTACCGTGAAGAAATAAGGGCCATCAAACGTTCAATGGTGTTGGACCCCCTCAAATGCGGTGACAGCTTGTTTGGAGGGCGTACAAACCCATTCAAGCTATACTTTCCGCCTACGGAGGGCGTGAAACTCCACTACTACGACTTCTGCTCTTTATACCCCTACGTGATGAAGAACAATCCGTACCCCGTAGGTGCCTGAAAAAATGGGGGTCCCACCATACCAACCATCGAGGAGTTTTCAGCTAACTTGAATGAGCGCTACTTTGGACTCTCTTTCGTAGACGTGCTCCCCCTCGCGATTTATGGATGCCGATCTTACCCGTCGTTATAGATCACAAGCTCATGTTTCCCCTGTGCGTGAAGTGCGCAGAGAGAACAACGGTGATTGTAACCATACAACCAACCAGCGTAAGATCAGAGGTGTATATACAAGCCCTGAGCTGGCCCTAGCCGTTCGCCATGGTACAGAATATTGAAGATATATGAGGTGTGGAAGTATCAGAAGCTACGCAACCTTTTCACACCATATATAAACGCTTGTTTGAAGGATAAAGTAGAAGCATCAGGGTATCCGCGAGAGGTTGATACCGAAGATGAAAAAACGGCTTATATTCAGCGTTACCGTACCCATGAAGTATACAGCTTGACCGTTCCCAAATTGTTAAGAATCCTGGCAAGCGCTTTAGTGCAAAGTTGTGTCTAAACAGTCTTTGGGGAAAATTTGCACAGAATACTGGCAAAGGGAACGTTCATTCGGCACAGAGTTATAGTGAAGTCTGTGATTATGCCAACGCTCCCGATAAAGAGGTTATGGAGATCGTGAATGTAGGTAATACTTACATAATAAAGTACAACATCACCGAACTGACCACAGATACCTCACGGGTTACAAACATACCTGTAGCCAGCCTCACAACGGCCTACGCCTGCATCAAACTTTGGCTTTACTGCACTCTCTTCGACGGAGGGTGCTGTACGCTAACACAGATAGCGTGATATTCACAGCGAGGGAAGGTGAATACATGCCCGCTATTGGGGAATTCCTCGAACAACTAACTGACGAGATCAAGGATGAGTATGGTGATGGTGCATACGCAGATTCGTTTGTATCAACTGGATCAAAAACCTATGGGATACGGGTGAGGGTGGGGGATGATATGAAGTATATCGTGAAGGCTAAGGGTATCACGCTTAACCATGCGAACCGTCGAGTCGTTAACTTTGACTCGTTGAAGGATCTAGTGTGCTTGGAAGATGAGGGTGACCACCACCCCAACTGACTGTGGGGACGCACAATTTTCGGCGCAGAAACTGGGGTGTGTGAATGAACTTAGGGGCACGAAGATATGCCGAAACACCTATAGGAAGCGTTACCAGGTGCCTGGTACCTATGATACCGTACCCTTTGGCTACCTTAATCCTTGATTGTATTTATTATATATATGTGTATTGTTAACGATATATTTATTTATCACGTATATTTACTTCAATTAAGGTTTCATTTTCTCCTTTGCGTGAGTGCGTGTGTGTGTGTGTGTGTGTGTGTACAGTAAAAAGCTAAGCTCGGACCACTGTAAGATCGGTCACGTGAATCCTGCCACTACCTGAGCTCAGTTGACCTCTGCATACCTTTGATCTCAGACGTGTGTTCTCCCGCGTAGACGAAAAATGGTAATGGCTATCTTTAATATTGCGTGTTCAACGTTTATGAAGTGGTATTCGTCAAAGTGCCAAGATGTGGTGGATACTGAAAACCTCCCTATTCCACCCTCCTTTGATACTTTTAGGGGTACAATGAGGCATGCGAAGGACCAAGATGTTCAAATACTCTACGGGTATTCTGGCGATGGCATTGTAGGATTTTGTAGTACAAACGATGTATTGAAGTATGTTGTAGACCTAACCTTTATAAAGGCTCCCACATACCGCGAAATAGGAGAAACAAAACGTTCAGAAGCTAAGCAACGGTTATGGATAGTGAGTCTTGTTGATGAATGGTGTGACAAGAGATATTATGTCATGTTACATCATACCGACTACTCGTACCCTACGGTTGAGAATGTAAATCTTGTCATCATGGAGAATCTTAAGTATTTTTACCACTATATTAATATATATCATGACGAGGTTTGTAGTGAGGTTGTGGCTAATGGGCTGTGTGAGTTTTCAACAGACTTTAGAGACGTGTATCGCTTGTTAAATAAAAAGGATAAATATGGGCGTATGTTTCTCTCAAATAGTGCACCGGATTGTGAAGATGTTTAGTTTGTGGAAATGAACGACTGGTGAGTGATAAAATATTCAAACCGATATTGCTTCATGTAGGGGAAAATTCTGTTTACCCAGTATAATGGGCAAAAGTATTCGAACAAGCCTGTACACGCTTCAGCAGTTTATGGTGTGATTCGCTGCCCCCATCGAGCCGCCCACCCGTGTACCTAACCCCTCCGAAACACACGAGTTCGAACAAACCCGTACACGTGGCTCATACTCAACTCAGAGCTTGAACGGACTGGACGTGCGAATACAATGGAACTTCCTTTGAGAAGCATTCTCAAAGCCTTGTACGATGTGTCCGTGATGAAGTCATTGCGCGTGTTAAGGCGTGAAACCGGCACCATTAACTATATAATTGAAACGATTTGCAGGCAAGCAAGCAAACTTAATGTTATTTATTTAAGTGTTGAGGAAATGAATAGAGTCTTCGTGATAGTTGAGAAGTGGGGTGAGGACCGTTATAAAATACCTGCAGGTGTAGGTACAAGAAGAGAACAGATTAGTGATGCTCCCTCATATACCGTTGTTTGCACGTTGTGTATAAATAACGATCAGCTATGCATTGATATACGATTGATGTGGAAGAATGCATCTGATAACAACGTTCTTGTCCCTACGCGAAACCGTTTTATCCTCGACAGAATGTTTGAAATCGTCGGGTTCCGCAAGCTGAAACCTATATTAGACGCTCGTGTTACAGATATGATTTATTTTGAAACGGTTCTTGAATACGCATACGCCGCTCTGCTCGACGGATTTATCGAATGTAGGAATCAACAAGGCGAGAATGGTCTAGAGCTGGATGCATATTTAAAAAGTTTAGACACTTCGAAATATCCCGAACTTTGGTATAAAGCACTTGAGTGGTACAGGGCAGAGCTTGCCTACACTGTTCACCCTGAAGAGCTGTATCTCTATATAATGAGTAGTTGTCGTTACGACTTGGAAGATTATTTCAATTGCTGCTATGCAGAGTGAAGAAGAGTTCACGATTGAAAAGCTCGGGACGGTAAGAAAAAACCCTTGATTGGAAAGGAGTGTTTATAAACTTGTAGTTAATAATGATGTTGTGGTCAACGATGACATCTTTGTGTGTGCTTTTGATTGTATTCTAGTCGTGTTTAAAGATAACTTGCCAACCGAATGTAAAGTGGAGACAAAAATAGTATTGAACGATATGACAGCCATTTATGTCGAGTATATGCATCCGTATAACTTGAGCGGTGAAGTATTGCTTGGACGGTTTTACCGTGTAGTGCAAAGTAATAACGTTGTGAATGTAAACTCGATTACGTGTGAGTTTAGCGTTTTGCGCCGTAGAACATAAAGTGTTTTGATGTATATTTATTTTCAATATATTTAATTTTTTAATTTTATATATATATATATATATATATATATATATATATATATATATATATTTCCAGTACTAATATTCAACTGATTATACTCTTTCGTTTTGCATATTATTATTTTCAATATGTTTAATTATTTAAATTATTATATATATATATATATTATATATATATATATATCTATATATATATATATATATACACACATTTCCTGTACTAAATATTGATGGTTATATTACATCGTTTTGTATATTTTTGATTATATATATATATATATATATGTTTCTCGTTCGTATTTCTCATGCTATTATCATTTTTTGGTCATATATATTCCATCGTTTCATTGTATATTTAGTTTGATTATCTATTCGTCGTCGTATTTCTTATGCTATTATTTTTTTTATCATATATATTCCATTGTATATTTATGTTCTATATATTTCGTGAAATTGAATCCATTAATTCGTCTAAATAAACAAAATTACGTAATGGTGTTTTATTTAATTCTTTTGGTTGTACACGACATTTAATTACATCAAATGGCTGCCTTCTAATACGACTGACGGATTTCTAAACCAACTGTCAAAAATATCTGGATAGCACAATCTGGCAACCCTAATAATGTACACCTGAACAAGCCATTTACGCCTTCTACGTCAACTGGCTTTTTAAGCCAGAATATGTGCTTTAATTAAATAAATAAGCACAATCTGGCAACTCAATAATGTACACCTGAACAAGCCATTTACGCCTTCTAAGTCAACTGGCTGGTTAAGCCAACTGGCGAGAATATATGCTTTAATTAAATAAATAGCGCAATCTGGCAGCTCAGCCAAGTAAACCAACTGGCTGATTAGGAACATATTAAGACAACGGCTGCTCGGCTGAAGTCTTAATATGCGCTTGGCTCCCGCCAGGCGAACCCCTCTCTTCCTCTCTCTCCTTCTCCTCTCTTTCTCTTGGGGAATAACTCCGCCTCCAAGTTGCATAACCCCTTGTTGCTCTTACAACATTCCCACCCTTTGTTGCATAACATCTTGCAACATTCCCCCTCCACATTGTTGCATAAATTATGCAACATTGATCAACATTTTCAATTTCATTGCACTCTCTCCTTTTGCGCCCATACTACTAGTGTGTACGAGACTTATTTCATGTATGGCCTCAATGACATGTTTCAATATCGTTGAGTGTAGAGCCATCAGTCAGTCAGAGGTGTATCGCGGTGTTTCACTGTTCGTATTCATAACTTCTTACCGTGAATAAGTGCAGTCCAGTGAAAAAAAAACCTTAAATTTTTTGTGCTATTTAGTGATAGTGTGCATTTGAAGTGAGAATGGAGGCTTATTCAAACAGAGAGATGGCAGACATGCATCTCGTATATGGACCTGCCGAGTGTAATGCGACCGCAGCAAGACGTTTGTATGCGGAAAGGTTTCCGAATCGCCGTCTGCCAGATAAGAAGACCTTTCATAGAATAGACGAGCGTCTTAGTGATACAGAATCATTCAACAAGCGAGTTTCAGATGGTGGTAGACCAATCAGCGCCAGAACTGTTGAGTTGGAGGAGCGGGTCCTGAATCGCATGGAGGAACATCCTGGTGTCAGCACCCGAAGGATAGCAGCAGCAGAGGGTGTAAGATACACAACTGTGTGGAGAATTTTACGGGAACAACAGCTTTACCCATATCACATTCATTGAGTAAAAGTCCTTACTGAAGCTGATTTCCCACCACGAGAGGCTTTTTAACTTGGTTCTTTCAACAGTGTGCTCGCGATCCTCTTTTTCTGTCCTCTGATGAGGCTGCCTTCACAAGAAATGGCGTGATCAATTTTCACAACACTCATCACTGGGCCGAAGAGAATCTGCATGCCATCATCAAGTCAAGGCACCAACAACAATTTATATCAATGTATGGGCAGGACTTATTGCTGACAACTTAATCGGTCCTTTTGTTTTGCCTGGAAGATTAACAGGAGAATCGTATTCCAATTTTTTAAGGAATGATTTAAGAGATTTACTAGATGAAGTTCCTCTTGGTGTCCGACGTCGTATGTGGTTTATGTATGACGGCGCTCATTTTAGTCGAGTAGCCAGAGACTATTTGGAGGACTGTTTCCCTGATAAATGGATAGGCCGTGGAGGAACTATTGCGTGGCCTGCTCGCTCCTTGGACCTGAATCCACTCGATTTTTACCTGTGTGGTCATCTGAAATCCATCGTTTACGTGACACCCATTGACAACGTTGAAATGCTTCGCCAACGTGTAGAAAAAGGATGCCAGAAAATCCGAGCAATACGTAGAATGTTTGAACGCATCAGGCAGTCTATAACGAGGCGTGTTCAGGCGTGATTTCAAGCGCAAGGCGGTCATTTTGAGCATTTCCTATAAAGGTAAGGCGGATACTTGCTGGAACACATAACGGGCTGAGTAGTATGAAGGCAAAAGGCCAGAAGAATTTGGGGTGTTCTGAAATCCTGCTCCTGGAGGGGCCCCCTGAAGGCCTTCGCCTCCGTTATAAGGGGCCCCCTGAAGGCCTTCGCCTCCGTTATAAGGGGCCCCATTCCTTAAGTTCCTAACCCATTTATGCGGTCTTACCTTCCTTAATGAAGGGCAGCTGCCCCTTGGAAGCCCCTTGCGGGGCCCCCTTCCTCCTTGGGAGAAGGAAAAATTAAAAAGGATTCGTCTTCACTTTCCTTCAAAAAAAAAGAAAAAGATTCGTCTTCCTCCTTAAAAAAAAAAAGAAAAAAAAGGGGTTCATCATCGCCTTCTTTCACGAGAAATATCCTCCTGTTCTGTGGAGTTCTTTCAAGGTCTTTCATGAGACAAACCAAATCAAACAAATAAACACAGACAAAAGCAGACAAAGACAGAGTTTGACACTCAATTTTGAGCCTATACCCTTAAACATTAGAAATGAAAACTTAAAATAAATATCTGTAAAAAGGTTTAATAGGCCTAACGAGAGTATTTACCGATCTTAAAGCATATTATTTTATCCTAATATCACATTACCTACTCATTTGTAATTCCATTTTCACATGTTAACAAATTGCGAACATCACAAAATAGAAACCATCTTAAACATTATTATTTAACGAACGAACGAACGAATGAGTGAATCTTAACCCCATAAATTGCTCAAAATGGCTTTCAAAGGTCAGGTAAACGCCCTGAAATTAGAAATGAAGGATCGAGCAAATAAGTATAATTCCCTCTTTGACTTAGTGCACAAAAGTAATAGTGTAGTCAAAGACCTTGAGGCAGTAATAAAAGTTGTACAACATAATAACGAATTGTTAAAGAGGGACAATGCAAAACTGGAATATAGAAATATGGAGCTCGAAAAGTGTATTCAGTATGCACACGACGAGATAAAGGATCTTAACTCTAGTCTAAACTCGCTTACTAAAAATAATCGTAGCATGGAGATGATAAAAAACGAGCACGATTTAATTAAGAATAAATTAAACAGCCTAGACGATAATTCACGTGCCAATAACTTAATCATACTGGGGTATCTGAAATGAACAGAGAAACAAACGGCGAAACGAAGAAAAAGGTGGAGGACATAATAAAAGATAGACTGAATTTGGGGAATATTAAGATCAAAAGTGCTTTTAGATTAAAAAAACAAGTTCCACCACAAAAAGCAAATTCTAGAGTTAATGACATGACTGAATCTAAGACTATAAAACAGAAGAAAGATGAAAGGATCAAAAATCTTCGTCAATGACGACGTATGTGAGGAAACACGTAAAATTCGTAAAGAAAAGCTCCCTAAACTCATAGAAGCGAGGAGACTCGGGAAAGTTGCCTACTTCCTTGGAGCAAAGTTAATTATTAAAGAAAGAGAGACTCCTCCAACGCAGAATACTTCGGTCAAAGGAGTTCACCTTGTTAGGGAAGAAGCATTCGAAGCTATGAGAACTACGAAAACGCCAGCTGACAGTCGGCACACAGGAGGCCTGCGAATAACTCCGCATACAATCTCAACAGTCGACTTTCCCATTCTCGGCTGAACTGGGTGGTAACCCCTTATTCCCATATTCTGTATTTAGTAAAATTGTTTGAGAACTACGGTTAAATGGCTTCATCGATAAAGACTTTCATAGTACAGTATATGTGCAGATATTAATCATTTCAATTCATTACCAAAAAATTCTGTATCCAGTTTAGAGAATCTAGAACAGGAATCTGGTGTAGGCAATTACATGGTCTCATCGACAGACGAGTTTAATGCCTTTGTATTACAAAAATATATTTATAAAAATGTTTCAGTGCTAAATCTAAACATTCGAAGCTTACCTAGGAACTATAACTACTTACTGGCCCTTTTGAAAACTTCTACGGTCAAATTTAGTGTTATAATTCTCACGGAAACCTGGTTAAATAG